>ML309556.1:0-25227 GCA_005239505.1 Nicotiana paniculata
CAATTGATATCAATAGAATTTAAAAACAAAGAGCTTCATGCCTAGCGGATCGCTTAAAAAAAAATCGTAAAAAAATAAAAATAAAAAAAAAATCGGTATTTCGGTATTTACCGAAATACCGAAATACCAAAAATCCAATACCGTGTACCGAACCGAAATACCGAAATACCGAAAACCGAAATACCGAATTAATTCGGTTCGGTTCAGAATTCGGTTTTCCGGATTTTATGCCCACCCCTAGTCCCAGGGGCCTCGGGTGAAAGTCAGATGGGGTTCGGGTCAATTTTCCCTAATTTTGAACTACTGATTGTTGCCTTCTGGTTTCCTTCTATGCGATCGCATAGAGGTAATCGCGATCGCATAGCATTGTTTGGACCCGCCCAGTTTTCCTTCGCTTCGATCGCACAGGTACGCTCGCGATCGCGGAAGTCTATTTTTCCCTTCTTCGTGTTCACAATTACACTGTCGCGAACGCATAGTGCAAGTGGGTCAACAACAAATTTCCTTTTATGCGATCGCAACTTTCTCCTCGCAATCGCATAGAACGTTTCTTCGGCCAGTGATATTTTTCTCTACGCGATCGCATCTCGTTTTCCGCGATCGCGCTGAACAAAACACCTAGGCAGAATATAAGTTTCCAAAATCGGGGGTTTCACCATTTTTAACATATTTTGACTCTTAGAGCTCGGGTTTTGGCGATTCTTTGAGGGTTTTTCACACAAATCTAATGGGTAAGTGTTCTTCCACTATAATTAATTACATTTCATGAATTAGTTCTTGTTTTTATCATTTAATTTGTGTTTTGGGTTGAGGCAATTCTGGGTTTTGAAGGAAATCTTCTAAAATGTAAAATGATGGTTTGAAAGACCAAATGTTATCGGAATTGGATAAATTTAGTATGGGTGAACTCTTATCGGAATGAGTAATCAAAATTTGTAAAAAATTTTGGGTTCCGATGTGCGGGCTCGAGGGTCGACTTTTGGGTCGATTTTTATAATTTTGTAAAGATTGAAACTTTATTATTTAGAATATTTCCTTATACGTTTTATGTGTATTTTGAAGTTGTTTTAGTTGATTTTGAGCCGTCCGGAGGTCTTTCCGCCCGAGAAGTCTATTTTTCAGTACCAGATTGTCGTCTTTGAGGTAAGTATCTTGGCTAACCTTGTGTGGGGGAACTACCCCTTAGGATTGAGTCTCCGTTATTGATTGTAGTCCGAGTATGCGAGGTGACGAGTGTGTACTCAGACTTATTTGCAATTATATTGTCCTTTAGGATTCGTAGGTTCTTATATTACCTGTGTATGATTTGTAATTGTTACATTTGAATCCTTGGTTGTTAACCTCATTCCTTCCTATTTACATTAGAATTATTTGTTTTTGGATTCCTTCATTGGTTATTTGACCTTACTTGACTTAACTGAATATTCAACTTCTCTCATCATCATGCTATATTTTCTTCCTAGCTTTCCTAATTGACTGTAATTAGTGTCATCTAGCCTTTTAGTTGACTAGCCGTAGTTGGAAAATCTATTCGTTGGAGTCAATCATGCCCGTGAGTCTTACATTGTGATTTATATGACTATTCCATTAAGTGCTACTTAGGTCTAATTGTTAGAAATTTATGTCATTGGTATTTTCTTGATGTTGCCTATTACTGGGCCTTGTTTAAGTTGAGTTTATTCCGTGAAGTTAACTGTTGAAGTGAGATTGGTTATAGTTGTTTCCCTTGTCGGGATCGTGCGGTTTCTCTTATTATTCCACTATTGATAATGTTTTTTTCCTTGTTGACTCCCTTGCCGGGATGTTATGGTTTCTATTACTGCTTATGCTATTAATGATATTGTTTGTATTGTTGACTCCCTTGCCGGGATGTTGTGATTTATGGTTCATATTGTTGATGTTCCTTGCCAAATTGTTGTTCTTGTTATTGTTTGGGTGAGGAAGAGTGTAATGCACGAGGGGACATTCCATGCCGTGTTTATGTTATTTAGCACGAGGGGACATTCCGTGGCATGTTTATGTTATTTAGCACGAGGGGACATTCCGTGCCATGTTTATGTTATTTAGCACGATGGGATATTTCGTGCCATGTTTATGTTATTTAGCACGATGGGACATTCCGTGCCATGTTTATGTTATTTAGCACGAGGGGACATTCCGTGCCATGTTTATGTTATTTAGCACGGGGGGACATTCCGTGCCGTGTTATTTTAGCACGAGGGGACATTCCGTGCCGTATTTATGCATTATTATTTCCGAAGTTCCTGTTTGCTATTTACTGCACTTGTTTAAGAGTTAATATTCCGTTGTGTAAATTTGGATGTTCATATTGATCTCTTACTGCATTTATTGACAATACTTGATGTTCCTCCTGTACGGTATGGCAAGTTGAATTACGGACTGAGTTCCGATAGATTTATCTTGAGGAAATTATGATTTTGAGATTTTATTGAAAAGTATTATTGAAAAGTAATGGTTTCAAAATGATTATAGTTGAATGACTTTTACATCGAAGGGATATTTGAAAAGCATTCGTCTTTCCTAAAATGATATTTGTAAGTCATGTATTTGGGAAACATCTTTGGAAATTTCGTATTTTGAAAGAAACTATGTTTTTGGTATTTCACTCTGTTAAATATACTTATATATATATATATATATATATATATATATATATATGGAGAAAGTATGTATCATCATGCTATAATTTCTTCCTAGCTTGCCTAATTGACTGTAATTAGTGTCATCTAGCCATATAGTTGACTAGCCATAGTTGGAACATCTATTCGTTGAAGTCAAGCATGCCCGTGAGTCTTACATTGTGATTTATATTACTATTCCCTTAAGTGCTGCTTAGGTCTATATTTTAGACATTTATGTCATTGGTATTTACTTGATGTTGCCTATTGCTGGGCCTTGTTTAAGTTGAGTTTATTCCGTGAAGTTAACTGTTGAGTTGAGATTGGTTATAATTGTTTCCCTTGCCGGTATAGTGCGGTTTCTCTTATTATTCCATTGTTGATGATGTTGTTTGCCTTGTTGACTCCCTTGCCGGGATGTTATGGTTTCTATTACTGCTTATGCTGTTAATGATATTATTTGTATTGTTGACTCCCTTACCGGGATGTTGTGATTTATGGTTCATATTGTTGATGTTCCTTGCCAAATTATTGTTCTTGTTATTGTTTGGGTGAGGAAGAGTGTAATGCACGAGGGGACATTATGTGTCGTGTTTATGTTATTTAGCACGAGGGGACATTCCGTGCCATGTTTATGTTATTTAACACGAGGGGACATTCAGTGTCATGTTTATGTTATTTAGCACGAGGGAAAATTTTGTACCGTGTTTATGTTATTTTAGCACGAGGGGACATTCCGTGCCGTATTTATGCATTATTATTTCCGAAGTTCATGTTTGCTATTTACTGCACTTGTTTAAGAGTTAATATTCTGTTGTGTAAATTTGGATATTCATACTGATCTCTTATTGCATTTATTAATAATACTTGATGTTCCTCCTGTACGGTATGGCAAGTTGAGTTACGGACTGAGTTCCGACAGATTTATCTTGAGGAAATTATGATTTCGAGATTTTATTGAAAAGTATTATTGAAAAGTAATGGTTTCAAAATGATTATAGTTGAATGACTTTTACATCGAAGGGATATTTGAAAAGCATTCGTCTTGCCTAAAATGATATTTGTAAGTCATGTATTTGGGAAATATCGTTGGAAATTTCGTATTTTGAAAGAAATTATGTTTTTGGTATTTCACTCTATTAAATATATATATATATATATACATACATATATATATATACATACATATATATATATATATATATATATATATATATATATATATGGAGAAAGTATGTTTTCAAAGGAGAGCCTCAACATTAAAATGAGCATATTTGTAAAGTTTTTCATACAAACTGTTGTTTAAAGGTTTCCGCCAGTTTATGGATTTTAATTGCTAAGGCTCAATGTAAAATACAAACATAGATCCTTACCATCTTCTTTGTGATGACCCAAAAGGTCATACCGTATTTTTTAAAGGTCTCCTAAGATGTTGAATCCCACATCTAATCAGTCACCTGAACCTCCAGTTATAGAAACACCACATTTGGATGCAACTATAAACAGATCCTTACCATCTTCTTTGTGATGACCCAAAAGGTCATCCCGTATTTTTCTAGCTAATTCTGTGATCCGAGGTCGTGAAAACCTCCTTCTATCTCACCTCAATTTGCGTGCGCATCCCGTGCGCGTAGCCGGGAAGCCCTTATGTAAAAAACTGATAAAAATGATAATTTTGTATTAGAAATTTGAATAAAGTTGACTTCGATCAACGTTTTTGGTATACGGACCCGGACCCGTGATTTGACGGTCTCGGAGGGTCCGTAGGACAATATGGGACTTGGGCGTATGCCCGGAATCGAATTCCGAGGTCCCAAGTCTGAGAAATGAATTTTTAAAAGAAATTATTTTCTGAAAATAAAAGAGGTTTCTGAAAATGAAATTATATGTGAAACCTTTGGTATCGGAACCGTATTATGATTCCGGATCCCGGTACAGGTTCGAAATAATATTTGTGCCATATCTGTGAAGTTTATGCGATCGCAGTGTTCTCCTCGTGATCGCATAGAACGTTTCTTCGGCCAGTGATATTTTTCTCTACGCGATCGCATCTCGTTTTCCGCGATCGCGCTGAACAAAACACCTGGGCAGAATATAAGTTCCCAAAATCGGGGGTTTCACTTTTTTAACATATTTTGACTCCTAGAGCTCGGTTTTTGGCGATTCTTTGAGGGGTTTTCACACAAATCTAATGGTTAAGTGTTCTTCCTCTATAATTAATTATAATTCATGAATTAGTTCTAATTTTTATCATTTAATTTGTGTTTTGGGTTGAGGGAATTGTGGGTTTTGAAGGAAAACTTCTAAAATGTAAAAGCATGATTTGAAAGACCAAATGTTATAGGAATTGGATAAATTTAGTATGGGTGAACTCGTATCGGAATGAGTAATCGGAATTTTTAAAATTTGTCGGATTCCGAGGTACGGGCCCGGGGGTCAACTTTTGGGTCGATTTTTATAATTTTGTAAAGATTGACACTTTATTATTCAGAATAGTTCCTTATATGTTTTATGTGTATTTTGAAGTTGTTTTAGTTGATTTTTAGCCGTCCGGAGGTCTTTCCGCCCGAGAAGTCTATTTTTGAGTACCGGATTGTCATCTTTGAGGTAAGTATCTTGCCTAACCTTGTGTGGAGGAACTACCCCTTAGGATTGAGTCTCCCTTGTTGATTGTAGTCCGAGTATGCGAGGTGAAGAGTGTGTACTCGTACTTATTTGCAATTATACTGGCCTTTTAGGATTCGTAGGTTCTTATATTACCTGTGTATGATTTGTAATTGTTACATTTGAATCCTTGGTTGTTAACTTCATTCCTTCCTTTTTAAATTAGAATTACTTATTTTTGGATTCCTTCGTTGGTTAGTTGACCTTACTTGACTTAACTGAATATTCAACTTCTCTCATCATCATGCTATATTTTCTTCCTAGCTTGCCTAATTGACTGTAATTAGTGTCATCTAGCCTTATAGTTGACTAGCCGTAGTTGGAACATCTATTCGTTGGAGTTAAGCATGCCCGTGAGTCTTACATTGTAATTTATATGATTATTCCCTTAAGTGCTACTTAGGTCTAATTGTTAGACATTTATGTCATTGGTATTTCCTTGGTGTTGCCTATTACTGGGCCTTGTTTAAGTTGAGTTTATTCCGTGAAGTTAACTGTTTAGGTGAGATGGGTTATAGCTGTTTCCCTTGCCGGGATCGTGCGATTTCTCTTATTATTCCGTTTTTGATGATGTTGTTTGCCTTGTTGACTCCCTTGTCGGGATGTTGTGATTTATGGTTCATATTATTGATGTTCCTTGCCAAATTGTTGTTCTTGTTATTTTTTGGGTGAGGAAGAGTGTAAAGCACGAGAGGACATTCCGTGCCGTGTTTATGTTATTTAGCACGAGGGGACATTCCGTGTCATGTTTATGTTATTTAGCACGAGTTGGAGTCGTGAGCAGCTCCATTTCAGGTATTATGACCCATGACGTGGTCGGAATTGAATTCCAGGAAGTTTAGAATTGATTTGGAAAGAAAATTCTCATTTCAGAAGCTTAAGTTGGAGAAATCAACTAAGATTGGAATTTTGAGTAAATGATCTGCGAATCAGGATTTGAAGGTTCTAGCAGGTTCGTATGATGATTTCGGACTTGGGTGTATGTCCGGATCGGTTTTTGGATAACCCGGGAGCGTTTCAGCATATATTATGGAAGTTAAAATTTTAGAAGGGTTTCATGAATTTGGGGTTGAAGTGCATATCAGTGAGGTTGATGTCCATTTGGGATTCCGAGTCTGGGAATAGCTTCGTATGGTGATTCTGGAATTGGGAGCGCGATCGGAAGTGAATTTGGATATCCGTAGGTCATTTTGGAGTCATTTGGCTAAAGATAGAAATTTGAAGGTTTTTGGGAATCCGACCGGAAGTGAAAGTTTTGATATCGAGGTCGGAATGCACTTCTAGAAGTCGGAGCAGGTCTGTAATGTTGAATATGACTTGTGCGCAAAATTTGAGGTCAATCGGACGTGATTAGATAGGTTTCGGCATCGGATGTAGAAGTTTGAATTCTAAGTTCTTAAAGAATTGGATTTGAGTGCGATTCATGATTTCGGCGTTGTTTGATGTGATTTAAGGCTTCGATCAAGTCCGTGTTATGTTTTAGGATAGGTTGGTATGATTGGACAGGGTCTCGGGGGCCTCGGGTGGATTCCTGGTGGTTAACGGATCAAAGTTGAAGTTGGAAAAAGCGCTGAAGCTGCTGTCATCTGGTGTAACCGCACCAGCGAGGCTTTGACCGCAGGTGCGGAGCCGCAGGTTCGACTTAGGCGCAGCAGGTGCGAGAGTGGGCAGGCTTGGCTAGGGACCGCAGGTGCGATGGATTTTTTGCACCTGCGAAGCCGCAGGTGCAGACAGTGGGGCGCATGTGCGATTTGGGTTGAAGCTGAGGAAAACCGCAGGTGCGGAGGAAGGACCGCAGGTGCGGAGGAAGGATCGCAGGTGCGGAAATCGACCTGGGCAGAATGTTTTAAAACGGGAATTTTGGGTTCATTGTCTTCATTTCTTCATGGTTTAGGAGATTTTGGAGAGCTTTTCAAGGGAGATTTAACCAAGAATCAAGAGGTAAGTGATTCCTTCTCATTTCCAAGTTGAATACAAGATCATTACATAAGTTTGATATGGGAAATTATGGGGAAATTGGGGTTTTTGGAAGAAAAACCTAGAAAGTGTAAATTTGGATTTTTAGCCACGAATTGAGCATGAATATTTGAGTAAATTATATATTTGAGTTAATAAGGCTATGGGTAGAATGCATCTTCGAGAAATTTCGGATTCCGGGCACGGGGGCCCGAGGGCATTTTGATCATTTCACTGAGCGAGGTTGGGAAAGTATATAATTTGAATTTTTTGTGAGTATTAGGATGAATTTTCATTGCTTTGCCGTTATGTGGTAGTTTCAGAGTGTTGTGCGTCCATTGGAGTCGTCAGAAGGGCTTGGAGGCCGGGTATGGAAATTTCGGAGCAAGGTAAGTCTCCTTTCTAACTTTGTGAGGGGGAATCGTCCCCCTAGGTGAATTAATTCAATACATGCTATTATCTTCGGGGGCTACGCACACACGAGGCGACGAGAGTCCGTGCGTAGCTACTATTATGATATGTCCGGGTAGCCTAGGACCCACTAGCATGCCTTATGTGTGTACCTGTAACCCTGCATGTAATATTAAACTGCTAATATGACCGAAAACGTAATTGAATGTCTAAAAGAAAGTTAGAGCTCNCGATTCGCGAGCGGAGCAGATAGATGCATCTATGGTTCGATCTGTTCGACCCTTCGGCAGAGCACAGTTTATTATTGTTGGTCTGTGTCGTTCGAACCACGACATTACTTACGCATGATATTTGCTGCGTAGTTTCTATGATTTGCCTGATTTCTGGCCTGAAATGTTAAATTGTCAATTGAAATGACAGAGATTTAAAGTTACTAAAAAGAGTTTTGGAAGAAGTTCTTCCTTCCCGTCGATTTATTATTATTTGATTAAATCACCAGGTTGATTAATTGTTAATATGACGAAGATATAAAGTGTTAAACACGAACAGAGTTGAAAGATATTTAAATCCTGTTTTATAAATTGCCTATGATAAAACCATGCTTAGTGTCACTCTTAAATATTTTAAATGGACCTTTAGTAAGTGTCTAATTTGACCTCTCGGCACTACCTCTCTGAGGTTAGGCGGGCGACTTACCGAGTACACGTTGTTTTTGTACTCATGCTACACTTGCTGTGCATTTTATTGTACAGGTACCTTCATAGAAATGCGGAGGATACGGAGACTTAGGCGAGCTGCATCATCCGGAGGCGATCCACAGCTGACAGAGTCACCTTCATACTGTATCCATTTCATATTAAATTTCCTTGTCCAGTTGTATTTCGGACAAGCTTTGTAATGATTGTATAAATTCTTAGAAATTGCTCATGTACTTATGACACCGGGTTCTGGGATAGGTAGTGGGATATAATTGCTTAAGTGAAATCTTTAAATCACTGTTTTTAATTAATAGACTTTTATTTGATTATCATGTAATAAAGTGAACGAAAATGTTTTCATAAATGTTAAAACCAGAAAGTTATTTCAACTAATTATGGATTTGGCTTGCCTGACAGTGGTGTCCGGCGCCATCACGACCTATGTATTTTGGGTCGTGACAACATGGTATCGGAGCGCTAAGTTCCCGTAGGTCTTACGAGTCATGAGCAAGTCTAGTAGAGTCTTGCGAATCGGTACGAAGACGTCTGTACTTATCTTCGAGAGGCTACAGGGTTGTTAGGATTACTTCCCTTCTTAATTCTTCATCGTGCGAGTTGATTTCTTTGAGGCTTATGCCTATGTTCATTCCTACTCAATCTTACGCGTCGCGAAGCGCTTGCTATGGATCAGGAATTTGAGGAATAGGAATGGTGCTACGAATGTAATTCGAGATGCTTCCATGGGTAAATGGCCGTCGTTGTTGTTATGGCCTTGCGAAAGGGTAATATGTTGTTTCATCTCAGTAGTTGTGTTTCTGGGAGCCTTAAGGCTGTGCTCGGGTAGTGATGATGTTTGCAATTGATTGTCGCGCGGTGTTGATAGGATGATAGAATTTTTGCCCATATGTTGGGGAAGATGAATGGTTTGAAAGGAGGTCTTCTCAGAGTGTGATTTAGAGATTTCAGTGCTTTTGTTCCAGCAGAGGGAAGGGATTTGGAGTATGAATGGCCCGGTTGGGATTGATAAAGTAGTAAGACTTGGTGTCTTCAAGTGAGATGGGGTATGCACCTGTGACGTGTAGTCGTCGTCATTGATCGAATGAAATGTGTTAAGTTTGTCGGTGCTATGGTTTCTTCGGTTGCGTGGGGTCAGAGTATTGAGAAGAAGTATTGAAGAATGCGGTTGGCAAAGAATGACCTTGGAATGAGGCTAGGCGGTGGTTCCATTTCTAGGAGGCCTGGTGTAAGAAGTGGAAGTCGAGAAGTTGCAACATGGGGGAGCGGCAGCACAACTTGGAATTTGGAGATATTGTCGCACATTTAATGGATGTCCATGAGGAGCAGACGGGCTAGTAGGTTGGTAAATGAAGCAGGGCATAGGATGGGGTATTGAAGTCGCAGAGAGCGTGCATTTCAGCTTCGTTGGGAGGTGTCCACGGGTGATTTCTACAGGTGGGTTATCTTCTGGGGATAGGTTAGTAATGGCGGGGTTGGCAGGTTCTGTGAGGGGTCCTAGTGGCTAGTCGGTAGGAGATAGAGTGTGAATGATGTTAAAGAATTCTAGTATTCAGGGAGTGCTAGTAAGAGAATTTGGAAGAATTGGACGGGTTGGTTGGGCAAGATCGTGTTATCAAAGCAGGAAGGATCTCAGCAGGGTCTAGAGTGGTGCAAGAAGTAGCTTCGGGTTAAGTGGGGGAGTCCCACCATCTGCAGTTGGGTTGTAAGATTGTCTTCGCATGGGGTTGAGGATTTGTCGGCATGTTGGCAAGTTATTTCAGCTAAGGGAAAGGAGTAAAATGGTAATTGTGCATGGGATCTGATGAATATGTGCAAAAGTTGGCCCTGTCAGATCAGGGTTAGTCTTTGGAAGATTCAGAATTTATGCTTAAGGCATGGGTGAGTTGTAAGGATAGTGACTCAGTCACGTGTTTCATTGAAAAAGGTGTTCCTGTGCTAGGAGAGCCTTGGAGTTGATTGTATTCGGGGCCAGTCAGAGTGGGTGACTCTCAATAGCGGTCCTAGTGAGTTCAAAAGTTAAAGAATGCGGCGTTTAAGGATTTCAAGCAGCAGTATGATCGAGAATCGAGATTTTGCAGAGTAATCTCTGAGAAAAATGAGGATGGTTGGAATGTTCTATGATATGTTTCAGCATGCAGGAGAATATTGGAGGAGTGAGAGAAATAGACTCCAGATTGAAGAAAAGATTATCAAAAGGGTATGAGACAGGTTGCGGGTTTGGGCAGCATAGTCTCATGAATCAAGGTCACTCGGGATGAGTGAGGGTTGAGTTTGCTATGGGTTGAAGGAAGTTTTTATTGTTCTTGAGGCAATTAATGATGATTAAAAGAAGATAGATTGATTAGCTATGGTTGAAATGGCACATTTGCGGCAGTGATTGGTTCCTTTGATGTGATTTGGTTATGCATGTGGTTTGTGTCGGTGTGTGCGGGGCTTGTCGGCCGTCGTAATAGATCTCATGTGGGAGCATTTGAGTGCTATGGCTTGTCAGGTATAGGCGGACCCCAGAAGGGTTATGGTGGTATAGACTACTACTTAAGGATTTACATGATTGGGTGATAATGGGACTTCGCTCGTGTGTTGAGATGGTACTCTTGAATTGAGCTAAGTAAAAGGTTTCTATATGATGAAGTGTTCGCCCTATTGATGGTTTAGAAGTTATGATGGAATTCTTGCGCTACTTCATGTTGGCATGTTAGGTGCGGAAAGCAGTATGTAACTAGGAGTAAGAATCGAGATTACGGTTCGGTGTTAATAAGGAATTCATGAGCTCGGAAGAGTGAGGAAGAGTGATTTGAAAGTTCAGTATAAACTGGTGTTATTTCAGTGTCACCTGAGATTGAGATTCGGTGGAAAATGCTTTGTACCCTGGTCATGGGTTCTTGAGGTGTTTTGAGGCCTTAGTGTGGTCGGTGTTATGGATGGGCAGACTTGTTGCCTTGTGTGGAAGGTCGTGGGAGCATGAACGCGAAAAGATTGTATAAAGTGTGACATGTAGTCACTTGATGGATTTCATATTTGGACTGAGTATGAAGAAGTGCAATATTGCTTAATTGAGAATTTACGCCTGGAGGGCGTTCAATTCAGTTGATTATGGATTATGGGGTGTTAGTCCCGGTGATGATGGTTGTTCTCGTGTATTATGAGAGGAACTGGGTTAATGTGGACCCAGGTAAAAGCTGTTAGCTTAGTTTGGTGCGAGCAAGGTGGCTCGATGTTGGTGGATGGATTTAAGGATGATTATGGGCTGCGTGTGAGCCAGGCATGTTCCTTTCAGTAGAGCGCTTTTCATGGAGAGGTATTATAACAGCGGGTGTTTTTCCGTCTTCGTCAAATTTATGTGTTATTGTGATTGTGCCGTACGAGTTGTGAAACGGCTTGATAATTTTTCATGTGTTGAGGTCCCACATAGCGGGGATGTTATGTGAGCAAGACAGATCTTGAGATCCAGAGTGTGTGTGTGTGTGTGTGTGTATATATATATATCGCACCTCAGTTGTGCTTGAGTTTTGTAGCCTATGGCTTTATCAGTCTCCCCAGGATGGTATTAAGCACTTAGCGTGCTTGTGTTCGATATTCAGTAATTCGTAATAGTGAGCAAATCAGCTCCGTATATATATCTTCTTATGTAAATTTTATGTGTGGATCGGGTGGCAGGTCTCCCCGAGTATGTTATTCGGATCGGGTTGCACGCCGCAACAGTGTGATGATGAGGAGGGTTAATATGTATTTATTTTCTTGTGTTTTATTTCCCATTTTCTGGTAAGAATTCATATTAGTTGCGTGAGTTGAGTAGTTCCGTCCTGAGTCGTTTCTTATTATCATGTTCGAGTTATGGCCTATTGGACGATGCGGTATCATGGAGGCTGTTAGCCATGTTTGGGGTGATTTACTGTCTGAGCAGTTCATACTGGGTGAGACGAGATTATCGGACCAGGGATCAGTACGATAAGGTTATGTGAAGTGTATATTAAAGAACAAAAAGATGAGGTATTCAAGGATTTGTTAACTCTGTAGTTGAGTGTGAATTTCTGCGCATTCCCTCCGTTGTGGTTGTATCGCCAGCATTATAGTAGGATGTCTGTATAATTGTTATGAGGTGCATCAAGAGCATCAGATTCGTGGACCTTGGCTAATAAGGTTCAGGTAGCGTCGTTGTGGTCAGACGATGAGTTATGCGGTGCATGGTGCCGATTCAGCAAGGGTATGCAGTTATGATCTGGTATATCATGTGCTAGTTGATGCAGTGCTTATATATATTGAAACTAGGCCTGGCTCGAGAAATTTCAAGTGTTTGAATGAATTCTGAGCTTATTATATGGATAAAGAAGAAATCTCCTGATTTGATCAAGCTACTGTGCTCGACTGGGTTGTAGTAGCACGACCAGGTGCTCGAGATGTTAAACAGTGATTTCAGGTAACTCCAGAGCAGTTCTTAACACGTTTGAGGACGAACATCGATTTAAGTGGGGGAGAATGAAACGACTCGACCGGTCGTTTTGAGTTCTAGTGCGTCGTTCATCGGGTTGAAGTCGTGAGCAGCTCCGTTTCAGGTATTATGACCCGTGGGCGTGGTCGGAATTGAACTCCACGAAGTTTAGAATTGATTTGGAAAGAAAATTCTCATTTCAAAAGCCTTAAGTTAGAGAAATCAACTAAGATTGGAATTTTGACTAAACGATCTCTGAATCAGGATTTGAAGGTTCCAGAAGGTTCGTATGATGATTTCGGACTTGGTTGTATGTCTGGATCGGGTTTCGGATAACCTGGGAGAGTTTCGGTGTATATTATGGAAGTTAGCATTTTAGAAGGGTTTAATGAATTTGGGGTTGAAGTGCATATCAGTGAGGTTGATGTCCGTTTGGGATTCCGAGTCTGAGAATAGCTCCGTATGGTGATTCTGGAATTGGGAGCGCGATCGAAAGTGAATTTGGATGTCCGTAGGTCATTTTGGAGTCATTTGGATAAATATAGAAATTTGAAGGTTTTTGGGAATCTGGCCGGAAGTGGAAGTTTTGATATCAAGGTCGGAATGCGATTCCGGAAGTTGGAGCAGGTCCGTAATGTTGAATATGACTTGTGCGCAAAATTTGAGGGCAATCGGACGTGATTTGATAGGTTTCGGCATCGGATGTAGAAGTTTGAAATTCTAAGTTCTTAAAGAATTGGATTTGAGTGTGATTCGTGGTTTCGGCGTTGTTTGATGTGATTTGAGGCTTCGAGCAAGTCCGTGTTATGTTTTGGGATAGGTTGGTATGATTGGACGGGGTTTCGGGGGCCTGGGGATGATTCCGGGTGGTTAACGGATCAAAGTTGAAGTTGGAAACAGGGTTGAAGTTGTTGTCATCTGGTGTAACCGCACCGGCGAGGCTTTGATCGCAGGTGCGGCTTGGGCGCCGCAGGTGCGAGAGTGGGCAGGCTTGGTTGGGGACCGCAGGTGCAATGGATTTTCCGCACCTGCAAAACCGCAGGTGCGGATAGTGGGGCGCATGTGGGGCTGAAGTTGAGGAAAACCGCAGGTGCGGGAGATTTGGTCGCACCTGCGGGATTGCAGGTGCGGAGGAAGGATCGCAGGTGCGGAAATCGACATGGGCAGAATGTTTTAAAACGGGAATTTTGGGTTCATTGTCTTCATTTCTTCATCGTTTAGGTGATTTTGGAGAGCTTTTCAAGGGAGATTTCACCAAGCATCAAGAGGTATGTGATTCCTTCTCATTTCCAAGTTGAATACAAGATCATTGCATAAGTTTGATATGGGAAATTGTGGGAAAATTGGGGGTTTTTTGAAGAAAAACCTAGAAAGTGTAAATTTGGATTTTTAGCCACGAATTGAGCATGAATATTTGAGTAAATTATATATTTGAGTTAGTAAGGCTATGGATAGAATGCATCTTCGAGAAATTTCGGATTCCGGGCACGTGGACCCGAGGGTATTTCGGTCATTTCACTGAGCGGGGTTGGGAAAGTATATAATTTGAATTTTTTGTGAGTATTAGGATGAATTTTCATTACTTTGCCGTTATGTGGTAGTTTCGGAGCGTTGTGCGTCCGTTGGAGTCGTCGGAAGGGCTTGGACCCCGGGTATGGAAATTTCGGAGCGAGGTAAGTCTCCTTTCTAACTTTGTGAGGGGGAATCGTCCCCCTAGGTGAATTAATTCAATATATGCTATTATCTTTGGGGGCTACGCACACACGAGGTGAGGGGAGTCCATGCGTAGCTACTATTATGCCATATCCGAGTAGCCTAGGACCCACTAGCATGCCTTATGTGTGTACATGTAACCCTGCATGTAATATTAAACTGCTAATATGACCGAAAACGTAATTGAATGTCTAAAAGAAAGTTAGAGCTCATATTGTTGACCTTCTAAAAAGAGAATTGTTTCCGCTGTGAATATATGTGTACCTGGAGTGGGTTGTATCATGGAGTATCACTAAACTTGACAAATGAGTTTCAAAAGCAAAGATTTCAAAACCTATATTTCATGTTTCTTTTAATAAAGATTTTACCACTTTCCTGAGAAAAACTATTTTCTTGATAAAATACGAATTTATTATGTGAATATGTGTAACTTTGGGTGCCTGAGTCGCTTGAGTGATTCGCGAGCAGGAAGACCCTGTATTTGTGTATGTATTCATATGAGCACCCGAGTCGCATGTATGATTTGCGAGCAGGCTAGCCGTATTATGTTAAGCGCGTCGCATGATTGATTCGCGAATGGGACAGATAGATGCATCTATGGTTCGAGCCGTTCGACCCTTAGGCAGCGCACAGTTTATTATTGTCGGTCCGCGTCGTTCGATCCTCGGCATTGCTTGCGCATGATATTTGTTGCGTAGTTTCTATGATTTGCCTGATTTCTGGCCTGAAATGTTAAATTGCCAATTGAAATGACAGAGATTTAAAGTTACTAAAAAGAGTTTTGGAAGAAGTTGTTCCTTCCCGTCGAGTTATTATTATTTGATTAAATCACCAGGTTGATTAATTGTTAATATGACGAAGATATAAAGTGTTAAACGTGAACGGAGTTGAAAGATATTTAAATCCTGTTTAATGAATTGCCTATGATAAAACCATGCTTAGTGTCACTCTTAAATATTTTAAATGGACCTTTAGTAAGTGTCTAATTTGACCTCTCGTCACTACCTCTCTGAGGTTAGGCGGGCGAATTACTGAGTACACGTTATTTTTATACTCATGCTACACTTGTTGTGCATTTTATTGCACAGGTACCTTCATAGAAATGCGGAGGATACGGAGACTTAGGCGAGCTGCATCATCCAGAGGCGATCCGCATCTGACAGAGTCACCTTCATACCGTATCCATTTCATTTTAAATTTCCTTGTCCAGTTGTATTTCAGACAAGCTTTGTAATGATTGTATAAATTCTTAGAAATTGCTCATGTACTTGTGACACCGGGTTTTGAGATAGGTATTGGGATATAATTGCTTAAGTGAAATCTTTAAATCACTATTTTTAATTAACAGACTTTTATTTGATTATCATGTAACAAAGTGAACAGAAATATTTTCATAAATGTTAAAACTGGAAAGTTCTTTCAACTAATTAAGGATTTGGCTTGCCTGACAGTGGTGTCCGGCGCTATCACGACCTATGAATTTTGGGTCGTGAGAGTATCATTCCCATGAATCACATCCTGGAAAACTATACATATAGAGTACAATGCATATGCCCTTGTGAGAGCTCTCCAAATGTAGCTCCCAAAGTCAATCAGTAGCGTGGCCAAATAATTGGGCAGTGGCTTTCTTTGAGATGCGGTAAATGTTCTTTTCTTTATGGACCTACGTCAAGAGCATAATTAGCTAAGTGATCAGCCAGTTTGTTGCCTTCGCGATATATATGCGTTATGATTTTCAACAGGTATGTTCTGCACTTTTAATTTTCATTCTTCTTCTTCTTCTTTCTAAACGTCCAAAAAGCGGCGAAATGCTGGTGATTTTTTTTTTTACCTTCGATTCTTTCTCAGAAAATTACTGTCCAATTTTTCTTGTTTTTAACATAGAATTCCTCTTTGCAGTACTTATTTTAATTTTTTTAAAAAAAATTTGCTTCACTTCAAAAAAGTGAGTGCTTCGCTTCTCGTGAAAATGGGGGTTGTCGCTTTTCCTCGGTTCACGCTCTACCCATCACTGAATGTGTGGATGTTTATCAATTATTAAGCACGTGGGATATTATTCTTGAAGACAACCATATCATCCTGGAATTGATAGTCTTTGTACTTTGGTAATTGGGGTTTAACATGTTAAGACGTATCGCGTTTTACTTGAATGTCAGATTCTTGCATATATCTGCAGCTTCTGAAACTCCTTATTGTTCCTAATTGGGAAAAGGAAAAGAAAAGTAATCTTTTCTGCACGAAGAAAATACCAACTTTTAGTGTAAGTTGTTAGCCTTCAAGTAGAAACTTCATTAAGATTCATGTAGAAGCTTGTTTCTACTCTTTCGAGCATATGTTGGAGTGGTTACTGCTGCTCGTAAAGAGGGAAATGGCATCCTTAAATTTCATACTTCAATACAGGAAGTTTTAAGATGTCCAAACTAAGGTCTCTGTTTAGTGGCTACTCGGTCTTAGTCTCAGCCTAGGCATTGCACGGGTTTGTGGCATTTCTTGTATCCGGAATCCCAGCAATCTTCTCCACTTTGTTACCAAATCTCCAGCATTCCAACAGTTCTTAGTTTTTCTTGTGTCTAATTTGTCCCAATTCCTCATGTTACGTTTCTTGGTTGGACACATTGGCCCAAGAGAGTACTGCATTCTCTTGGTAGTTATTTTATCTATAGAATAACAAAATCTGTTGGATTTCTGAACAGGAGTTAGACTTCCATCTTACTTTACCTTTGAGATTTTATAAATCTGCACATATAATCTATATAATATGTCACTGTTGATAATTATTACTTCTTTATCTGAAAGTATAACAAATTAATGGCAAACGAGTAATGCAATTTGTAGAAACACTGTTGTCTACATCAAAACAATTGTCTTTAAGGTGTTATTATTGACATTTGAGTTTTCAGTTTTGTTGTCTTTATGACTGTGTTCAATTGACTCTCTTCCTTGCATCTGTTCATCATTGTTCACAAAAGAAATATATGCACGCACACATGTGTGTGAAAGTCTTTCGAAATATATTTTGTCTGCATCAGTCATCATAGAGGATTATTGAGTGTCATGACATGCTGCACCCATGATTAGTTTTGCCTCTACGTCTTCACATGTTAGTGAAATGCTACTTCGAACAGCTCTAGAAATAGAGAGCTGTAAAATGATATTTACACGGTCAATATTGTGCAAAGTTTTCATTTAAATTCTGATGGATGGCAAACAAGTAATGCAATTTGTAGGAACATTGTTGTCTACATCAAAAAAAATTATCTTTAAGGTGTTATTATTGACATTTGAGTTTTCAGTTTTATTGCCTTTATGACTGTGTTCTTGATGTTTTCTCTGTCAAGGTTATTATTATAGAGTTTATATCATTTTCTTTTTGTTCAGGACGGCATAATGTCTAAAATTGCATCTGCGTCTCAGCCTCAAGATGGGTCCAGTGAGCCTCCTGAAGTTGATTTCTCACAAATTTATTTGGAGGAAGTCGGTGTTAAGAAGACGCGCATTTATGGTCTTGGTTCTCAAGCTCCTTTCTATGGGCATGTTGGTGCTTCCTCCAGCTCGATATATCCACTTCAAGATCTAGAATTTAATGCTCGGGTGAGTGAATGGGTAGGACATCGTTTGCAAGAAATTAAGGAAGAGATGAAGCATGAGATGAGATCAGAGATCAGAGAAGAGATTAGACAAGAAATGAGAGAAGAAATGCGTGAATAAATGAGATACGAAATGCAGTAAGAGATGCGTGAGCAAGTTGATCAACTACTCCCAAATCGTCTGTCGGTCCTCATAGGTGGCTTACCTTCACCGCCTTCTCGTAGACATGACTCGTCGCCAAATGACACGAGTGGTATTTAGATTTATGTTAGCTTCTTTTATGTTAGACACATCTTGGATTCTGCAACTCGTCGCCAAATGACACGAGTCGTATTTAGATTTATGTTAGCTTCTTTTATGTTAGACACGTCTTGGATTCTGCTTTCAACTTCATGATAGATATTATTATTTATAAAGTTCTAGTATGTTTTTTATTTTGTTTACGTTTTTTGTTTTTGGATCTTTTAAAGCTTTAAATTAATATTAATACAATTATTATAACCATATTTGTTAACGAATTTGAAATTTGTTTGTAAATTACCAACAATTTACTAAAAAGAACTTTTCCATAGACAAAATTACCAACCGGTTGCCAATGTATTTTTAAAAATATACTATCGGATTTACCAACCAAGTTGGTATCCATTACTATAGTTGCTAACGGAATACTAATATAATTTTTTTTGTTACTATATTTACCAACCAATTACAAACACAATTTAAATAATGAAAAACCAATTTTAGTAACTCAATTTCTATCTGTTAGTAAATTTACTAACGAACTTCCAACTGAATTTTTGTTAGTAAATTTACCAACGAAAATTTTGGACTCAAGATTCAAAAATTACCAACAAATTTATTTGGTGTTTACTAGCTAATTTTTAGTTGGTAGTTTTACCAACAAATTCAATATGATTGGTAAAATTTACCATCGAGCCTTTTAGCAACAGATTAATATTTGTTGGTAATCTATTAGTAATTCAAATTGCCAACCAATTTGATCAATTTACCAACTATTACTTTTGTTGGTAATTGGGTTTTTTTTTAAGTGTAAATCTTGGAATTCCTTAATATCATGTTTTAGAAAGTATTAGAGTATAAGAATAGAAGGAGCACAATAGCGGTTCTAGTATGAGCTTTTTTGCAGATAAGGATTAAATAACATTAGGTGTCTTAAATAAATATTACTTTATCTTGAAATAATCTTTGCAGAAACTATTATCTTACGCATTAATTTTTAGATAATATAAAAAAGTATGGTATACTAATTGTGTGTTATAGGCATAATTATATTGCGGGACACTCCAAAACATAATTTTACCCACATTGAATTCTCCAAAAATTAATCCAGTATTATTTTTGGAAAATACAACATGCACCCAACAATATTTTTAACGAGTACGTGCAACATGATAAGACATTTTCTCTTTTGAAGACTATGTCTGATCATTCGTTTCTATTACAACGTTTGTTTTGCCTTTTATAGCTGGCTATCTTAGAAAGAGAAAAGGACAAGAGTTATATTTTTATTTTCTACTCTTTTTCAATCTTTTTCTTTTTCTCTTTAAACATCTTTGTTTCATACTGAAAAGGTTAAAAAAACATTTTCTTACAATTAACAATTTTTTGAATAGTGAAAACAATAAGGGAAGAAGAAATTACAAATAAAGTTATAGTAAGATTTAGGAGAATAAAGTGAGAGATGACATGATGTGCCTAATGTTTTTCGAATATTTAAAAGTTAGAATTTTTTTTTTTTTACAAAAAATGCCTCCCAATTTAGAAGAATTTATAGTGTTTCCACACTTCTCTTCCAGCGTGACTCAAACTCAAGACCTAACGATCGTGGATAGAGGTGCTTACCAATTGAGAAAGCCTCACTTGTCAAAGTGAGAGTATTTTGATTGACGTGATTACTGTGAGAATCAATCCTTATCTTACAATTTGGAAAGTTTTATTCTGCGTGAGACACAACTACCCAGGAGACAAAATTTTGCATGAGATTCCTTCCATATTTTTGCCAAGTGGATTTTGGGCCTCACATTTCAGCAAAAGAATTGGTAAAAATAGCACGGGTTAGTCAGTTTTCAGACGGTCATTTAAAAAAAGCCAGCATTTGTCAAGTCATTGAAAAATAGCCACTATTTTACTGCAACAAAGGCCGATCCAGCATAATAGACTGGAGTTCGTGCATTTGTGTATGAACTTCCAGCATATTATGCTGGAACTCCAACACACGGAAAGTTCCAGCATAATATACTGGAGATTCGAGCACTTGTGTATGAACTTCCAGCATATTATACTGGACCGATATACTTTGTTGGAACTCCAGTATATTATGCTGGAGTTCTAGTTACTTATGCTAGAACTCCATTATATTATGCTGGTGTTCCAGAATACTTATCCTGGAACGCCAATATAATATGCTGGAGTTCCAATATACTTATGATGGAACTCCAGCATAATATACTGACATATTTTCCGGGTTTTGAACAGTGTTTTCACTCAGATTTATCTTTACATGAAAAGTGACTAAATTTCGATTACTTTTGAAAGCGTAACTATTTTTGAATGACGACTTGTAAATCTGGCTATTTTTGAATTTCTCCCAAAGAATTGGCCTAAGAGCTTAGCCCTTTCGTTTCCAATTTTAGATAATATAAAAAAGTAAGGTAAAGGTAGAATTTACGTTGCGTGGACGTTCCAAAATATTATTTTACCCATATTGAATCCTCCAAAAATTAATCTACAACTTTTGGAGGATTCGACATGCACACAACGACATTTTCGAAGAGTGAGTCCAATTAACAAAGTAAAACATTTTCTCTTATGTAGACTATATCCGATCATTCATTACTATTACAGCGTTTGTTTTGCCTTGTATAGTTGGCTATCTTAGAAAGAGAAAAGGACAAGAGTACTATTTTTGTTTTCTACTCTTTTTCAATCTTTTTCTTTTTCTCTTTAACCATCTCTATTTCATACTGATAATGTTAAAAAAAGAAAAATACATTTTCTTACGATTTAACATATTTTTGAATAGTGAAAACAATAAGGGAAAAAGAAATTACAAATAAAGTTATAGTAAGATTTAGGAGAATAAAGCACTTCCCTGTCAAGATACAAATGAGTAAGCATGTTGAAGTTGGCAATCAAGAGAAAGAAAATATTAGGTCAAACATCTTTTTTTTCATTTTTGAGCCAAGTTAGGTCAAACAACTCAAGTTAAACACTTATAACCTAACCTGTTTGGCCAAATTATTTTTTTAGCCAAAATACATTTCCTATTTTCTTCTTTCTTTTGTTTCCATCAACCGAAACTCATAATCTCCCTCATTCCAAGACTAGATAGGTGTAGCCCATGGCACGGGCCCAAGCTCGATGTGGAGTTTTATATGTAGTCTATTTCATCTGCATATCCAAATATACCAAACGAACATGCAAATTAAAACCAAGTTGCAACGTAGGAGCGATTAAATATATTATGGTAATTTGCCAAAATCAACTGTGCACAATTACATAAAAAAAATATTGACTAAAATAAAAGAAAATGGAGGTCCTTTTAGCATGATAAACCCTTTCTTCTTCTTCTCCTTCTTCAGCTGAGCCTGAGATCACTTTTATATTTGACATATATTTGTGTTATTGAAGATGCTCGGACATGAAGCATCTAATTTCTTTGATCCTTTGCTCCTGTATCTTATGATTAGTGTTGAAATCATCAGGTTATTAAAAGGGTTTAATAGCTGAAAATAGGGTACAATCTCTAATAATTTTAAAAAAAAAACTTACACTGTAACTCTAACCTTTTCTACAAGCACAACCACTAAATAACATGCACATTATACTAAGATAACCTCCATCTTCCATTATTTGCACTTTTTTAATTCTAGACCTCCCCCCCTCTTTTCTCCTGCTAAAATAGAAGAAGAGTTATGTTTCTGAAACTCGGCTGCACGTTGAATAGGGCCATGAGACGTAACGGAGTCAGAAAGACTATTTTTTTTTTTACTGCTCTCTTTTTGTTCGTCGTTATATTAGTAGGGCCTCCTTTTTTCCCGTGGTGATATCAGTCTATACATTTCATCTCCACATCTCTTTTTGTTGAGCATGGATGTTTGTTCTTTTATTCAGAAGGAATTAATCCTACAGAATATATCCATATTCGAGTGGAAGCATTTTCTACATGAGAGGAGTCATATCATCACGGTTGCTACCCATTCGAGAGGATAATTTGAATAAGAGGTGCATTAATTATAAGGCACTCGTTCATCAATCCCTATGTTTTTAGGGTTGTATCAACACAGCGCAGGATTAGGTTTACATACACATTACCTTCTCCAGACCGACTTGTAGGATCTCACTGAATTTGTTGTTGTTGTTGTAGCACCACGGCGCAAGAACTTTGGTACACCCTTCGGAATTGTTTCTTGGAAATTGCTCATTACAGCTCTCATCTCATCTCGTGGAGGGAGTACAGTACTGCTTCGTCTTCCGATTTTAGGGTAGTCATATAGCTAACTCCCGTTGTTTTCAGGATAAAAATAGACTCCGCTCTATTTTTTCCTTCAAATATTTCCAATTATTCAAACTTCAAGACATACATTGAAGAGATTCAATGTGACAGTAAACTTCTGTCTTTAATTTCTACTAAGATTAATTGTGTCTCGAAAAGTAATGAATCCCAAAGTTAATATGATAGATGGCAGTAAACAATTTTAGTTCTCCTTTTCTCATAATGTATAGTACCAAACATAAGCTATATATTTCGTATAACAAATCTGAACCATAAGCAAAAGTTCGAAACTAAGCAAGCAGCTCAGATATTTCCATCACTTCTGCGATCCACCCGTTCCATGCCCACTTCCACATATGCGATCAACCTTGTGCAGATGCAAGTCTGCATCTGCGGAACACGCTCCGCACATGCGCTCCCCGGGCTCACTCCCAGACCTCGCATATGCGGCCCTTTCTCCAAATTTGCGACCTTGCAGGTGCGGACAAAACAATCATACCTGCGATCACTGTCCAGCTTCGTTCCAGGCCGCTTCTGTGATGCCATCCACGCACATGAGATCAAGACCTTCGCAGGTGAGATCACACCAGTAGGTAAAAATCCAGAATTGCTTCAAGTCAAACTTTTGATCCGTTAACCATCCAGAATTCACCCGAGGCCTCTGCGACCTCAACCAAATATACCAATGTAACTAACCGGCTGGTCATATTGAGAGTATTAGCCCTGATCCCTATTTACAGCTTCCCCGGTATCTTTTTCTGCTTATGTGATTTGTCGGGAGGTTTTATTCGTAGTTTAGGAGTATTTTGGGACACTTAGTCCCTAAAACGGAAGCTTAAGTTCTAGGATGTTGACTGTAATTGGAACTGTGTGAAGACGACTCCGGAATGGGGTTTCGTTGGTTCCGCTAGCTCCGTTGGGTGATTTTAGATTTGGGAGCGTGTTTGGATTGTGTTTTGGAGGTCTGTAGATGAATTAGGTTTGAAATGAAGAAAGTTGAATTTTTGGAGATTTTTACCGGAAGTGGACTTTTCAATATCATAGTCGGATTTTGATTCCGAAAGTTGGAGTAGGTCTGTAATATTGAATATGACTTGTGCGTGAAATTTGAGGTCAATCAGACGTGGTTTGATAGGTTTCGGCATCGGTTGTAGGAGTTTGAAGTTTCAAAGTTCATTAAGTTTGAAATGGAGCGTGATTCGTGTTTTTAGCGTTGTTTGATGTGATTTGAGGGCTCGACTAAGTTCGTATGGTGTTTTAGGACTTGTTGGTATGTTTGTTGAGGTCCCGAGGGATTCGGATGGTTAACGGATCAAATTTGGTTTTGGGAGAATGGCTGAAGTTGATGCACCTGGTGTAATCGCACCTGCGCACTTTGGGCCGCTGGTGCGACGCTGCAGAAGCGACCATCAAGCCGCAAATACGAATTTGGGAGCGCAGGTGCGAAAAGGGAGTAGCATCTGCGCATCCGCAGATGCGGGAAAGTAACCATAGAAGCGAAAAGGGGCGGTCTGGGTAAGGTCGCAGATGCAGAAGGTCATCCACAGAAGCGGGCCCGCAGGTGCAAACCCTGGACCGCAGAAGAAGAATTTTGGATTTTAATTGGAATCTGCACCTGCGATGGAATTTCTGCAGGTGCGACATCGCAAGTGAGTTTATAGTCCCACATATGCGAAATCGCTGGGCAGAAAAGGGCCAAGTCGAGGGTTTTTATCCCATTTTCAGTTTTGGGACTTTGAGAGCTCGGATCAAAGCGATAATTCAAGGATTTTTCAGAGAGAACTTTGGGTTAATGATTCGTAACTCGTTTTATGTTGTATTTCATTAATCTATAGTTGATTTCTTCGTTAAATTAAAGAATTTGGGTGAGAAATTTTGGGGGGGGGGGGGGGGNATTTTGAAGTTCTTCAACTAAGTTTTTGAGATTAATTGGGATTTTGATATCGGATTTGGATAAATTTGGTACGAATGAACTCGTGAGTGATTGGGTGTTCATATTTTGTGACTTTTACCCGATGCTGAGACGTGGGCCCGGGGAGGCTTACTAGGGCAATTTTCAAATTTCGTATAAAGTTTTGATTTCATTAATTAGATTAGTTTATTATAGTTGTATTTATGATATGTAATTGTGTTTCACTAAATTTGGGCCATACGGAGTCGGATAATCGAGGAAAGGGCATTCTTACGGGTTGATTTGAGCTTGGTTCGAGGTAAGTAGCTTGCCTAACCTTGTGTGGAGGAAATTCCCTTAGGATTTGGTATTGTTGTGATATGTGAGCGACGTGTACGTGAGGTGACGAGTGCGTAAACGGGCTATTTATTGTAAAATTCAATTTTTACTGAGTAATAACTTGTATTCATCTTAATTGAGTTATAGCCACAGGTATAGTTATCCTATTTAGTATAATATCTCATATCTACGTGCTTTAACTGCTTATTTGAACTATGTACAGCATGACTAGTTGATTTTCCTGTTTTTCCTTGATACTTATCAGTCTTAACTATAGAATTATTGTTGTTAACTGTTGTAATTGTAAACATGTAATTTTTGATCCTCCCCGTGATTTTACACAGTATAGCATTTAAATATTTAGT
>ML309557.1:0-37634 GCA_005239505.1 Nicotiana paniculata
AGAAATACTAGATTGTAGAAATCGATGTTCTTGCTCTTCAATGGAATTTTCTTCTTGTCTACTTTTGATCCACGAAAATCCTCCTTTAATTGTGTTTTAGGAGTCTATTTATAGGCTTAAGGCGAACCCTAACCGTGTAGGAGACTTCTATTTCAACCGGGAAACATTTAACTCGTCAAACTCGAAATTGGGCGAAACTGGGGACCCCTGGCGTTTGGGCTCTAACGCCCCCCTAACGTCAGGGGGGCTGGCGTTATGGCCCTAACGCCTCCCTAACGATAGGGGGGGCCAGGACTTATGGGGTAAACGCCCCCCTAACGCCAGGAGGGGCCAGACCTTATGGGGCAAACGCCCGGCTATCGCCCGGGCGTCTCCTTTTGCGTATCTTTGACGTATTTGCATCCCTTTAGCTCCGTTTCCATTTCCAATTCACCTACACATGAAATAAACTCCATTAAGCACATAACAAGTGTAATTTTATCATTAATGCTCATAAAATGTAAGGTTTATCACATGCTAAACCATGCAATTTAGTCTCGCATCAACAGTCCGCGACTGTAATAGTCAACAACCGCTACCGTGGCCTGAGATACCTGGATCTGCACACAAGGTGCAGGGGTTAAGGTGAGTACACCAACTCAGTAAGTAACAAGTCCAAACTATGGGCTGATAGGTAGTGACAGATTAATGCTTAACAGATAAACAAAATTAAATTGTGCAGTAAAGTTGGCATGCTTTCCATTCAAGTATTCAGCTCAAGCAGTAAAGTAAATGCAAATCTGAACAATGTAAAGTAATAAGTTCAGCATATCTCTAAATGTCAATGCACATAATTCATGAAAATGTACCATGTACCACCACTCTCAAGTGCTCAACCACTTGGTACTGTATATGTCCATCCGGCCCAGGGAAGATCCATCACGGAATATATACATATCGCTGACAACAACCGCTCAGTACCGAGGAAGGCCATTCCAGCCCTATAGAGAAGATCCATCTCCAGGTATAAATACTTCGGACAAGATCCATGCCCATGCAAGATTCATCCCTCAAAACATCATTTTCTCTCACTAGGGGTGTGTTACAGACTCCGGAGGGGCTCCTACAGCCCAAGCACTACCACAATCATCAACATAACCGCTGCGACGTGCAACCCGACCCCATAACTATCACTCATAATCAGGCTCTCGGCCTCACTCAGTTATCACTCAAAATCCTCACACACACAGGCTCACAATGCCATGAAACTAGCCCGAAACAATGATATGATGTGCCAAATAATAATAACTGAGACTAAGACATGATATGTGGTACTACTTATCTTTTATCTCTCCCTTTTTCTTTTCTCTTATTTCTTTCTTCCTTGCTTGCTTTCCTCATATTCTTCTTATCCTTCCTGAGCTGAGGGTCTATTAGAAACAACCTCTTTACTTGTATTAGGTAGGGGTAAGGTCACCGTACAGACTACCCTCCCCAGACCCCACCTCTTGGGATAATAATGAGTTTGTTGTTGTTATTGTTGTACAGAGAAATGATATGATATGCATGAATAAGACTAAGTACAGAATACCAATGAAACTAATGAGATGACAGCAAGAAACGACCACTCAGGTCTCAACAGTATCGGTATGAGGCCCTAATAGGATATCTATCCTGATTTACAACTCATTTACTTAATCACATGATAAAAACATGTTTATCAGCAAGAAAAAGTCACTAAGCGGTGCCATGGAATGAACCAGGACACAATTCTCATAGTGCACGTCCGCACGCCCGTCACTTGGCATGTACGTCACCTCAATACTAATCACATAACATATAGCTCGGGGTTTCGAACCCTCAGAACCAAGTTTGGAAGTGTTACTTACCTCAATCAATCCAAATTACTACTTCGCGACGCCCTTGTCTCTCGAGTCGGCCTCAAAACGTCCTGAATCTAACATAAAGCAATACAATGCAATCAATATAGGCCAAGTAAACAGTTCCACATGAAAAACTATCAATTTAGACTAAAATCCCGAACTTCACCCAAACCCGGCCCCCGGGCCCACATTTTGGAATCCGAAAAATATCAGAAAACAAGAAAGCCCTTTCACTCACTAGCCATACATACATGATTTATCAAAATCTGACTGCATTTGACCCCTCAAATACTCAATCAAACTGTCCAAAATCTCAAGCCTTAACCCCTCATTTTAACCCTTAATCACCACTAATTATATGATTAAACAACGGAAAATCATCAAATATATGAGTATTAGGGCTCAAGTCACTTACCTTACCGATAAACCCTTGAATTCCTCCTCAAAATCACTCTCCAAACCTCCAAAGTCGATTAAAGATGGTGGAAAATGAACCAAATTTTGCGAAGTCCAAAATTTATACATTCTGCCCAAAATTTCCGCATATGCGATCTAATAGTCGCTTCTGCGATGCCGCACCTCCCGTAAATCCATCACAGGTGTTGTTCTCACTTAAATCCTCAGAATCCGCTTCTGCGGTCCATTTCTCGCACCTGCGGTCTCCCAGGTGCGAATATTCCTCCTTATTTGCGACTCCTATCCTAGCCCTCCTTTTTCGCACTTGCGGCTTTCCCCAATGCATCTGCGACCTCGCACCTGCACTGCCCTCTGCGCAGGTGCGGAAACATCAGAAGTAGCAACTTCAGCTGCCTTATTCCATTTCCAAACTCTCCGCTAACCATCTGAAATCATCCCGAAGCCCTCAGGACCTCAACCAATAACACCAACAGCTCACATATCAACATAAAAACTTAGTCGAACCTTCAGAACAATAAAAACAACATCAAAACACCGAATTACCCTCGAATTCAAGCCTAAGAACTTCTAACCTTCCAAATTTCACGAACGAAGCTGAAACCTATCAAATCACCTCTGAATGAACTGAAATTTTGCATATATGTCGCAAATGACACCACATACCTACTCCAACTTCCATAATTCTATTCCAACCCCGATATCAAAATTTTCATTACCGACCAAAATCGCCGAATTTCTAACTTTCGGCAATTCAAGCCTAATTTTACCACGGGCCTCCAAATTATATTTTGGACGCGCTCCTAAGTCTAAAATCACCTAACGGTGCTAACGAAACCATAAAAATTCTAATCCAAGATCGTTTACTCATAATTCAACCTATGGTTGACTTCTCCAATCTTAAACTTCTATTTTAGAGACTAAGTGTCTCAAATCCTCTCAGAATTCACTCCAAACCGGAATCTACTAACCCGATATATTATAACTTAGCTGAAGAAATCCAAGAAGAAGAAGAAGAAATGGGGAAAACATATTATAACTAATGAAACGACCATCCGAGTCGTTACAGGGGTGGACTATACTTCTCATTCGAGAACGAATTATCCTAAGCGGGGGAGAATGTAAGTCCCCGGAAAATTTCACTAAGTAATTTAAGATTTCGTGGTGCCAAGGTAGGCTAATTATTTTATTTTCTGTGCAAACGAGGATTATTAATATGATAGATATCAATTAGATATGGTAATAAGTGTATAAGTCATATTATAAGTGATTTGGGGTCTAAGGAGAGGCCTAAGTCTAACTCAAGTTGAGAATATTACATGATAGACTAAAATTTCAAATGAGTACGCACAATATCAAATTGGGCGAGCATATCTTCATATATATGAGGTGTTATATGATGAACAACCTATCAAATTAAAGATATTGGAGTCTAGTTTCTAACTCTTCAAACCGTCTGTTATTTGAACACTCCTACACAAAGTTATGAGAAACTTTCCAAAGGCAGACATAATGCAATTCTACGGCCAATACTGCGACAACAGAAGTGGTTATGTGACCGTAAAATGGTCGCAAACCTATCCAGTGAAGCCAATTTCTGGGCATTAGTTTTCCTGTGCATTGTGCGACTCGCATACCAATTATGTGGTCCATTATGCGATCACAGACTCGAGTTCGGAGGGTTAATTCTTCTTTTTTCAAAACCCGACCCCATTTTGATAAATACGCTTTGGGGCTTCATTTGGGGCGATATTTTGATGATTTTAGAGAGTGGTAAGATAAATATAGAGAGGGAAAAAGGGAACCTATCATCCTAATAATATAATCTTGCCCAAGTCTTCAATAATCAAGGAAGCTAGCCACTAGATTATCATCCATCTGGGTAAGTCCAACTTTAAAGCTTTCATGCAAGAGGTTAAGGGTTCAAATATATGGTAGGTTAGAAATAAGCCATGCATGTGCACTAGGTTTTAGTATGTGGGATTAATGAACTATATTGGGTAGTTTCTTGTTGAAATTGGTTGAGTAAAGAAGGGGTTTCCATTAAAGAACCTTGTAGTCTATTTCACATGTTAGGTGTTTGATGAAATCCCTGAGAGAGCTGCACCATGGGGGTCTTTCTAATTATTAATCAATTTTTGCTATATTCCTATAGGTTATTATTACTAGATGTTTTGGTGCATTGTAGTAACTTAAAGAAAGCTCAAACAAGGTATGTTGGCTAAACTTTCTTTCTCGGAATTAAATTCCATAATGCTTCTGTAAGTTTAAGTATGATCGGCTTGAAATCCCTAATTTCTACATTCCTAGTTATCCCCTATAAACTTATAAACTTGATTATTCGAATGAGTGTTATATCCAAAGGTAGATGTTTAAACTATAGTTTACTTATAAAAATGGTATGGCTTTGAGTTGTATTTTAAATAAAATCTAGTATACAAATTAGGCGAGGAAAACTCGATATGCTTAGTAATCCTAATTGCACTTATGTGTACCAAATGTCTTGATTGAGTGTGTCTAGTTGTTGATAATATATAAATATGTTTGAAAATGAATTAAATGAATTGGGGAAATAGAGTGTGGATAACGTGCCAAGAACTTAAGTTATAATTGTGACTAGTGATGCCTTTGAAATGAGAAAATATGAAACAGGTTATGAAATGAGCCTCCATTTTACTGTTCATAAATGAATTAAGAAATAGAATGGCCTAAAGGCTTTTGTACTCAATTTATGCCCATAATTGGTTATTTTAGATAATACTTTGCCTTATAAATATATGCAATGTGATCTGAGTTCTTACATACTCCGATGTTGAAATTGTACATTGTCGTGATTGGAAATGAGTAACTCAAGGATAATTGGTGTACTTCTTGTTTCTGACTTTGATTTGTGTTTCTATTATTGGTTGGTATATCCCCTTATTTTGGGAAGAACCATTTGTGTTTAAAATTCCATTCCTAATGCACTTGAGGTATATGGTGAATTATTGTATATGTTGGTATTTGGTGGTGATCCATGAAATTAAATGAAGTGAAAGTACGGAATATAAATAAAATGCGGCCATCATGCCATGAATAATGAATCTTGTGAAAGGCCCAAAGAGCCAAGGAAATATTTTTATTGTGAGAGGTCAAAAATATTAACAAAGATCTATACAATGTGAAAGATTCTGAGATGAACACATTCAACTTTATGTTACCTTGGGTGAAAATCAAACTAAAAATGTTTTTGGGAGTGTCATTAGCAAAACCGAGGAAGGGTGGGTCTTAAGGACCACACCTAAAACTACACGTGCCGGTGTAGGGGTGGATTGTGATTATTCCCCTCATTTGGGATGAAATTTAAATACCGCTGGAATTATGACTATTCCCCTCATTTGGGATGAAATTGAAATACTGCTGAAATTGTGATTATTCCCCTTAATTAGGATGAAATTGATAATACTGTGAATTGGAAAAATGGTAAACCCACACGTCATATGTGGGAAGGCGGCCTAGCTGATCGGGTGGAGATCATACGCCATGTTGCGCACATGGTGGTACCGTTCTGGAAATTGAAACTAGAAATTTAAACTGGAAATTGTGATTGTGGTGAATGTCTCCAAAGAGACGACCTAGCCGATCGGGTCCTGATCGGACTCCGTGCTAACAAAACGGTGGTATAACTCATATCGGTGCTAATGATCTCCCAACCAAAAATATGTATGTAGTATTTCATTTTCGTTCTTTAAATGAAATCTTTTATGTTTCAATTGGATATTTGAATATTGTTGATTGTGACTTGCTGTTTCCATGGTTTCTTTTCTTATATGGTTATTCTATTTTGAAAGATACTTTTAGCTATACATACTAGTGTTATTAGACGACACTAACGTCCCTTTTGCCGAGGGCATTGTATCTTTAAATGATATAAGTGGTTCTGCATTGGGCGGCATCGGCCACTGATAACGGTATTCTCTTTCCAGCTGACTTGATGAGCCCCACTTCACTTCAGGGTCCTGTATCTTTTGTTCCTCACGTATCTTTTGTTCATTTCTTATCATGTTTTGAGGTATAGCCGGAGTCTTGTTGCTGGCATTTCCTTATTACTCTTCAGTTGTACTTAGAGGCTCCGTAGATAGATTGTGAATGGTTGTTGATGTGGGGAAATTAACTAGAAATGTTGGTATTTGACAAACATTCTTTTCATTAAAACTATAAGCTTATAATATTTTGGAAATTATGAATGAAGCTACTAACGGAACTGAAATGGAGGTTGACAGTCGGGTTTACTCGGTTGAGTGCCAGTCGTGCTCCTTGATTTTGGGGCACGACATATGTATTCAAAACGTATTCCTAAAGTTCCTATCACATTATATTATCGTACGGGAATGTGTACAAGTACGGTTTATATGTTAAACCATTATAACTTCAAATCATATTTCAAATGAAAGTTCATTATGCTTGACTTGGAAAGGATACCCAATGCGCCTAAGACTCTTATTACTAATATATATATATATATATATATATATATATATATTAAGGCCTTGATTTCAAATACTCATATTGTTGATAATCTATAAAGATACTTGAAAGTGAAAGAAGTCAGTTAGAGACATAAAGTGTGTCCAATGGTGCCAATGAAATGAAATGATGTGAGAAAGATTATTAAATAGGCCTTGATTCAACTTTTCCAAAATTACTTCAAAAATAGATTCGCCCTAAAACTTATGTACTCAAGTCATGCCCAAATGTGGTTGTTTTAACTAATGATATGCTTTGTAAGTATATCCAATTTGTTTTGAGCTCTTACGTGTTCATGAGTTGAATTTATGTATTGCCCTTTTTGGGGAAAATTATAACAAGAATAAATTGGGTGTTACTTGTTTATGATTTTAACTTGCGCTTCGATTGCAAATCATTTTACTCCATTTTTTTGAAAGTAATCTATTGTGTTTAAAGCCTCGAATAAAGGCAAAAAGAGATTAAAATGTACTTAAATTCCGAATGTAACTGTGGATTTCCCTCTATTAGGAACCCCCTATTTCTTATGTTTGTTTGAACCATATAGAAAATATATGGATATCGAAGAAGAATTAAGCTCGCAGAGATTAATAAAACAGAAAGTATCATAGTACGTCGTCCTTTCCTGTCCGTGCGCTGTTTTTCTTTGCCTTCATTTCTAATGAGATTAATGGTTTGATTTCCAGAATTCAATAGTTTATATGTATGATAATGATCTATGAAACGAAGGAAATAAAGAAATACAGCCACCATGCCATGAATAAAGAATCTTGTAAACGGCCAAATGAGACAAGGAAATATTGTTGTTTTGAGTGATTGAAAATACTAATAAAAACTTATATAACGTGAATGATGATGAGGTGATTACATTTGTATTTATGTTACCTTTGTGTGCAAATCAGTAAAAATATTTTTGGGAGCATTGTTAGTCACCGAGGAAGGGTGGGTTGTAACAACCCACACCCGAAACTACACGTGCCGATGTAGGAGTGGATTGTGATTATCCCTCTTATTTGGGATGAGAAGTATGATAGTTGTAAATTGGAAAGTCAACCCACATGAAATATGTGGGAAGCAGCCTAGCTGATCAGGTGGATATCGGACGCCATGTTGCGCACATGGTGGTACTACTCTTGGTAACACCTTTTTTTACATCACATGTAAAACCACATTGTTCGTAGGGAGATGACCTAGACGATCGGGCATGATCTGACTCTGTGCTAAAAACACAGTGGTATGTCGGTTCTAATGATCTCCCAACCAAAAATATATATTATTTTCGTATTTTTAAAATTATTAATGTTTTAACAGGGAATTTGGATATTGTTGATTGTGACTTGCTCTTTCTATGGTTTTCCCTTTTTTATATGGACATTGCATTTTGAAAGAGGACATTTAGCTTTACATACTAGTACTATTTCATATGTACTAACGTGCGTTGCATCTTCAATGGATACAGGTTGTTCATCAGTGGGCAGCTTGGGTCCTCGTTAGCAGTTGCTCCCTATTCAACAAGTTTTGGTAAACGCTACTCTATATTGGGCCTGATATCACTTGATGTTGTACTTTGAATTTTAAGGTATAGCCGGGGCCTTGTTGCCGGCACTTCTATACTACTCTTCTGTTGTATTTAGAGGCTCCGTCGACAAATTGTGGGTGGTGTTTGATGTTTGGAATTAAACTAGAAGAGTTGGTATTTGAAAAACATTTTTCTATTATATCTATTACTTGTAATAATTTGGAAATTATAAACGAAGCTGCTAATGGAAATGAAATGGGAGTTGTTAATGAAATCTTTTTAGTGTTTTGTTAATTGAATACATATCCTCTTTATTCATGGATGAGTTTGGGTAGAAGGAAATCTAATAGGCTTGCTCGGTCGGGATATCTCGGTAGAGCGTCAGTTGCGCTCCACGAGGTCGAGGTGTGACAAGCTTGGTATTAGAGCCTAAGGTTTAAAGTGTCCTAGGATGTCTGGAGCCATGTCTAGCAGAGTCCTTATTATCGGTGTGTTGTCAACCACATCTATGAGGCTACTTGGGCACTTAGGAATTTCACCCTTCTTTGGTACTCCAGGTCGTTTGATAAAGCTCAAGATAGGAAGCTAACTTCCTCGTCATGTCTCATTTTTGGGTGAGTAATCCGCGAGTTCGAGACAACAAGGAGGAACTGAAAGAACCAATTAATAGGGGACGCCTCTTTGTTCCTATTAATGTCACTGAACCACCAGTTCATGCGGTGAGGGCACCTAAGAAACGAAAGAGGATTGTCGGCTCCAATAAGCCGGATTGTTTGATTTGTAAGAAGAACCACTTGGGTTTATGTTGGTTCACTCTTGAAATATGTTATGGTTGTGGAAAGAGGGGGCACACGAAGAACAAATTCCCTAGTTTAGGTACACCTAGCTCAGTCTTCCCGATACGCGGGCGGGAAGATTTTTTGTCGTTCTGTGAGTATGCTCAGGAGAATGTTCAGTGTTGTAGGCTTAAGGAATTACAAAGGCCCACATAGAAAACCGATTCAGAGATTGTTACTCGTGTCGTAAAGTCCTGGAGGAAGGATAATAGAGATTCATATGATTTATGCAAAAAAATATATATATCAGGTCAGTGGGGCGAGTTAGTTTAATGGACCTCATCCTTATTGTGAGAAGTATAGGCAATGTAATTCGGGGGTATGTCACTATGGTACCAATGTATGGTATGGATGTGGAGTCGAGGGGCCTCAAGTAAGGTACTGCCCAGTCAATATAAAATCACCAAGTAAGTCACTCATTAGTACATCATTATGAACACTGTATAATTTTCCTTGTTGTATATGTACATTCATATTGAAGAGCCTTCATAAACATGGTCTTAACAAGACGTTGAATCACAAAATATTGCACGTACCTATTCTTTGAACGAGATTCATTACTCGTGAAGCCACTTTATCACAAATTATCTTATTTACAACCTCTTATGGAATTGAATTCTATACTGAGTTCCTTGAATTGAGTTATAACCCTAGGCTAATACTTCTCACATGCTTCCTTAATATTCTCAACAAGGGACTATACCTGATGAATTTCTTATAGAACCTTTTGATTCAAATAGATAACTTCTGCTCACTTATGCTTATGCATGCAACATTGTAAATTTTACCTATGTGGTATCAAATCTAATGTAAGGCAACCTAGCGTTGAGATCCTTCTTGAGCCACTCTTTCTCTCTCTGATGTATGTGGCTAATATGGTTTGAACAGTAACTATACTCCTTTATGAATATTATCATGAATCCTCTTCCATGTCTAGTAACATAAGAGAATATCTCATCACATATCATATGTTTACATGTCAACTGAAATTGTCCGCATAAAGTTTCTAGGAAAGATGACATTTTCACAAATTCATCATAGGAAGATCTTTTTGTTTACCCATCTTAGTATGAATTTCATGTCAACTTAGATCATTCCGCAGTAAGTATCTCACTTTGTTCCTATTATTGTAAATGCCCATGAAGTGGCATGGTATTGTAGCTTGATGGTTATTATGGCAGAAACATGTCTAGCTCATAGCAAAGTGTTCATTCTCTCTAACCAATACATGATTTCACCCCAATGTTAAGATGTCCTAGCTACATGGTTTCACTCGTGTGTGGTTGAAAGTTAAGTAGCCGTACCGTGACCTTTCTCTCCCAACCTCAGGTCGATGTTTAAGATTCTAGCACATATCATGAGCATATTTATTTGAAAGACAAGTTTGTTGTATCTCTAGTCCTCTTATATAGGATCAACTATTGTCAAGGGTTAAGCTGTCAAAATGATAATAATCTCACAAGTATTAAAATTCCTTTTCATCCTCATGGGCTTATAGCATAGATTCCTTGTTCTAGTTACTGTTAAGAGCATAATGCAACTTCATGTATTTTTAAATCTATATCACATTCATTGTGCAGAATATTCACATTTTTTGTTAAACTGATTTTCTCTACACTCCATAAGCAAATATGCGTCAAAGAATAAGCATCATCCCTTGATCAAATATATTCGATAGGAATTTTATGGTCATATTCAAGCTAGCACATCTTAGAGAAATTATTGGAGGTTGCCAAAGGTTTAGTTTGGGTGTTCGGCATAGAGATTTAGAGTTAAAGAAAGTGAACGGGTTATTCTCAAGATTTTCTATATTAATATATTGGGTGAATTGTAAGGAAGGTAAAGTATGTGTAGTCACATTAGGCCTTATGAAATCTTGAAGTAAATAGGCCAAACTATGAGTACGATGTTTCCCAATTATTGTCCTCAATGTACCCGATGTTTCATGTGTCTATGTCTAAGAAGGTAGTTGGAAATCCTTTGTCTATCGGTCTAGTGAAAGCAAGTGAAAGTGAAGTTAATGGATAATTGGTCTATGTGAGGTACTTAATTGTCAACCTTGTTTGATAAGTTTAAAGTTATGATTGTATCTGTCGAGTGTTATGGCAAAGTCTGTGAGCTGAGGAGGTCACCTTGAAGGCCGAGAGTGTTGTGGAAATAAAATATTCTCACTTGATTACATAGTCAAATGATTGTGGATTGAAAGGTAGTTTCTATGTGTTATGATTTAAATATGTGCAACTCATGTCCAGATATCACTTTTGATAATATAATGCTTGTTATGTTGGGATGAGTGATGTTGATATACATTGTGATTCTTTGTCGACTTGGGATGTGTTGATAGGGTGGTTTTGGTGATTCTCTGGTAGGTGGTTAGGCCCAATTTCATAGGAGACTCTGCCGAAATTTCTGAAAATATTTGGGAGTTGTTCAAATTTGAGATCTTGAGATGTCTGAGATAAGATATGTGTTACGTTACGTTCTTGGGGATAACTCTACTCCTCATTCAAGTAAGAATGATCCTAAGTGGGGGAGGATGTAAGGCCCAGTAAATTTCCAGCAAATAATTTAAGGTTTCGTGATGCCAAGGGAAGCTAATGTATTGTATTTTCGGAATTTTTAGGTTGAATAGTGCGTTGGGGATTTGAATCATTTTGACCTCGCGAAGCCAGGTCTATACCATGCTAGACCGTGCTATATACCTCGCGAGGCCAGGTCTGTAGCGCACTAGATTGTTCTATATCCTTCGTGAATTCTGGTCTGTAGCTGGTCCGTATTTCGGAAGGTCTATTTTTCTATCTTTATAACCCGACCCTATCTCGATAAATAGGCGTAAGGGACCATTTCTGAAAGGAATATATGATATTTTTAGAGAGAGGAAGTACCCTAGAGTGAGAGGAGAAATCCCTAAGCTAATTATTCATCAAAATCTTCCTGAAACCTTGAAATTCAACAAGAAACCTACTTCCTCTAAGAGGTAAGGTCCCATAACCTAGTTTTCAATTTCGAATTTGGGTAGAAGATGGTTGATTGGGAGTATGATTTTTGGGTGTAACGGTATTATTTATACATTCATGTATCAGTAAGGTTTGTGGGAAGATTGTCTCATATAGGTAAATATTGGGTTGTGGAGTAAAGGAAATCTTGTGGAAGAATCTTGTAACGACCCGACCGGTCATTTTTCTTTCTAGAACCCCGTTCCTCTAAATAAGACTTTCCGTACTTGCTTTTACTGATTTATGACTTTTGGGGATGGTTAGTTCGGTATTTGGAAGAGTTTGGGTTGAAACCGGAACACTTGATTTCTTAAGGTTGGCTTAAAAGGCCAAGTTTGACTTTGGTCAACATTTTGAGTAAACGACCTCGGAATCTGGATTTTATGGTTCCAATAGGTTCATATGGTGATTTCGAACTTGGGTGTATGTTTGGATCAGGTTTTGGATGACCCGGGAGCATTTTTGGAGCCTAATAGTGAAAGTTAGTTCTTTAAAGTTTTGAAAGTTATTTAAATTTGGTTTGGAGCAGTTTTTGGTGATATCGAAGTCCAAACGGAATTCCGAGACCGGAAATATTTCCCTAATGTCATTTAATACTTGCACGCAAAATTTGGTATCATTCTGAGTAGTATAAGTACGTTTCGGCACATTGGAAGTAAATTGAAGAACTTGAAGTTCTTAAGTTTGATCCAATCGGTTTTAGGGTGTAATTTTTAGTTTTAATGTTGTTTCGGGCTTCCCGAGACTTCGAGCGAGTCCGTTTTATGATTCAGAACTTGTTGGTACATTAGGGCGGGGCCCCGGGGGCACCGAGTTTCAATCGAACGAGGCTCGAACCAAGTTGAAAGTTTGGAGCAAGAGCTGAAGCTCCAGATGCTGTTATAACCGCACATGCGGTTGGTCAACCGCAGGTGCAAGCTCGTCAGTGCGGGCCAGGCCTCGCAGATACAGCCCAGGAGGGCATCCCAGGTTCCGCATATGCGACGCCCTTTTTGCAGGAGAAGGATCGCATGAGCGGGAGCCCGTCTACTGAAGTGATCCTAGCTGGTCCGGCCAATTCGCAGAAGCAGACCTTCATCTGCAGAAGTGGGACCGTAGATGCGAAAATCGTTGGGGCAGTGCACTTCATTTAATACGGGAGTTAGACATTTTTCTCCCATTCTTTACTCACTTAAGTGATTCGGAATCTCTCAAAGAGGGGATTTTGACCTAGCTTTTGGAGGTAAGTAATTCCTACTAAATGTGAGTTAAATACCTAGATTAGGGGTAGATTAACATGTAAAAATTAGTGAAAATCAAGGGTTTAGAGGAAAACCTAGGTTTTTGATAAAAACGAGATTTGACCATGTCATTGATTATGAAACGTAGTGAATATCATATATTTATGTTCCTAAGGTTATGGGTAACAACTTTCTTTAAAAATTTCCAAGATCCGAGCATGTGGGCCCGGGGTTGAATTTTAGGAAACTTGCAATTTGGGTTCGGTAATCACTTTAATAGTGGAAATATGAACTTTTGAGCGTAGATTGATTAGTTATGTAATGTTTGACTAGTTTCGAGTCGTTTGGTATCAAATTTGGAGGTTTTAGCGCGTTCTTGAATTGAGAAATAGGTTTCGAGATGAGGTAAGTCTCCTTTCTAACCTTATAAGAGGGAATTAACCCCATAGGTGAATTAAATGAATGTTTTTACCTATTTTTTGGGGCTATGTACGTACGGGGGACGAGAATCCATACATAGCTACTATTATGCTATTGACCGGGTAGTTTTGGACCTGTATCATGCCATATTTTAAATGTTTGCGTCCTTACTTTCTAATATAATCACTTAAGTCATGTTAGAAATTGATAAAAGAGTTTTAGAAGGTTATACCCACTTACTTGAAGATTTGTATGAGATACTTGACTGTAAATGGGAAATTGTGTTTTCTTAAAAATAACTGTTATTTCTGGATCGGGCCGAGCGCCTCGGTTGTTAATAGATGCATCTATGGTTCGCTCCGTTCGACCCTCCAGCAATGCACATTTTAATATTATGTTTGATCGGGTCGTACGACCTCGGCATAATTTGCGCATGTTGACTATTTGAAACTCTCTGTGATTTATACTAAAATTGAAATTATATTTGTGAAAGAAGAACTTACCACTTTGTGTTATTGAGATTTCAGTATTGTTCATGATATCCATGGTTAGCATATAACTTTAATTGTATTATTGTTAGCCCATAGTAAGTGTCTAAGTCGACCCCTCGTCACTACTTCTTCGAGGTTAGATTGGATACTTACTGGGTACATGTTGTTTACGTACTCATACTACGCTTCTGTACTTAATTTTACAGAATCTAAGGAAAGTGCATCTAGTTAACCTCCGGGCGCGCATACTTGATCATGGACTGAGACTTCACGGTGAGCTGCCCCCTTCCGAGCCGTTCAGCAGCATACCAGGGTTTCTCTTTTTCTTGTATCTTTTTATTCTTTTCAGACAGTATGATAGTCATCTTTTGTATATTCTACTAGATGGCCACACATTTGTGACACTATATCTTGGCACACAATAGTAGACATTGATTTTTGGGTTGTATTTCTATAGTTATGATCTCTTTTAGTTTGTTTCCATTTTTTACTGATTTAAAATCCATTATTTATCAAATGTTTAGAATTTAAGGAAAAGTTAGTCGTTGGAATCACTTAATAAAAATGAGAAATCGCTATGTTTTTTATTGTTGGCTTGTCTAGCAATGTTGTTGGACGCCATCACGGCCTGACATGGAGTTGGGTCGTGACAATATGGTATCAGAGAACTAGGTTCACATAGGTCTCACAGGTGATGAGCAGGCCTAATAGAGTCTTGTGGATTGTGCGGAGACGTCCGTACTTATCTTCGAGACGCTATAGGGTGTTATGAAACTATATTTATTCACCTTCTATCGTGTAGCTGATGGTATACTATGTTTCCTTCTTTTATTCTTTCACAGATGGTGAGGATGCGTGTAGCGGACGCTCCATACCCCGGAGGAGATGCTCCCGTCCGTTATTGGAGGCCAAGGCAGAGGTCGGGGGAAGGCACCGGCCTGAGGCAGGGGACGAGGGCACCCCAGAGTTTTGCCAATAGCACCACCAGCGGATCCAGTGGAGGATCCGCTCATCGAGGAACAGTGCGAGGTGCCCGCAACAGAACCATCCCTGGTAGATTTCATGACAGCACCGGGTTTTCAAGAGGTCATGGGCCATATGCTGCGGTTCATCGATTCTATGACCCAAGCTGGTTTATTTCCAGCAGGCACATCCACATCTCAGGCGGTAGGGGGAGCACAATCCCCTACTACTCAGGCTCCTGGGCATGCAGCTGCAGTGTATTAGACTCTGGGTACACTACTCGTGGACAAGGCCCAGCCAGTTGCAGTAGTAGTATCTGAGCCTAGACCAGGTGCGGACAGCGATTCGCAGAAGTTATTGGACAGATGTACTAGGCTACACCCTCCTGTCTTTGGAAGCGAGCGTCATGAGGATGCCCAGGACTTCATTGGTAAGTGCAGGGAAAGACTGCACAACATGAGGATATTGGAGTCTCATGGAGTGGATTTTACTACTTTTCCGTCGGAGGGAAGGGCCCGTAGATTGTGGCAGTCTTATCGTCTTGGCAGACCAGCGGGTTCTCCTCCCATGATTTGGGGACAAATCACACATATTTTCTTGGATTGGAATATTTCACCCTCCGAGAGGGAAGAGTTGCGGTATCAGTTTGAGCATCTTGAGCAGGGTCAGATGTCAGTGACTGAATATGAGGTGAGTTTTTCTGAGTTGTCCCGCCATTCACTTATGATACTTCCTACTGATGCAGAGAGAGTGCAAAGGCTTATTGCTGGGTTGCACTCCGGTATCAGGGCCAACATGGATTGAAACGTTTATATATGGACTTCTTCAACTAGTACTGGAGATTGCTCAGAGGATTGATAGCTACCGCCAGAGGGGTAGAGAGCAGATGCAGCATGACAAGACGGCCCGTTTCTTTTGAGAGGGTTCCTCCACTATGGGAAGAAATCAATTTGGGAGGAGTCAGCATAGCAGGCACCCCTATTCAGCACCACCACCTCCTTGAGGTGCTTCAGTGCGGCCCTATTTCAGCGCCATACCAGAGAGTTATTACGGCCCACCAGCCATTCAGGGTTGTTACAGTGCCATGACGGAGAGTTCATACCACCCACCGGTTGTCCATGCTTTTTCCAGTGGGTCTACAGGCCATCCGGGTCAGACATTAGAGCAGCAGATCACCATGCTAAGGGGCTATTTTGAGTGCGAAGATCTTGGTCACATGAGGAGATTCTGCCCCAGGATTCGGGGCAAGGCAGTGCAGCAGGGTCAGCAGCCCATGATTATAGCGCTGGCTGTCCGGCCACCAAGAGGCGGAGGGCACGCTCGTAGGGGTCGTTCTAGAGGTCGAGGGTAGGCAGGGGGAGGTCAGTCAGCTACTGTTCAGTTAGGCGGAGACCAGCCAGCTGGCGCTCCAGCAAGATTCTATGCTTTTCTAGCCAGACCAGATGCATTGGCCTCAAATGTCGTGATCACAAGTAATTTTTTTGTCTACGGTAGGGAAGCTTCAGTATTATTTGATCCAGGGTCTACCTATTCATATGTATCATCTCTGTTTGCTCATTTCCTGGATATCCCTCATGAGTCTTTGGGTACTCCTGTTTATGTGTCCACTATTGTCGACGATTCTATGTTTGTGGATCGGATCTATCGATCCTGTGTGGTCCCATTTGGTGGTTACGAGACAAGAGCGGACCTCTTGTTACTTGATATGACCGACTTTGAGGTCATCTTGGGCATGTATTGGTTATCCCCATATCACGCCATCTTTGATTGCCTTGCCAAGACTGTTACTTTTTTTGATGCCAGAGTTTCCAAGGTTGGCATAGAAGGGTTCCTCCATAAGTACATCTAGTCGGGTTATCTCTTTTCTGAAGGCTCCACATATGGCCGAGAAGGTTTGTTTGGCTTATCTAGCTTATGTTCGGGGCACCACCGCAGAGTATCAGATTGTTGATTCAGTGCCAGTAGTCCGGGAATTTGTCGATGTGTTCCCTTCTGACCTTCTAGGCATGCCAGCGGATCGTGATATTGATTTTTGTATTGATTTGGCTCCAGGTACCCAGTCTATATCTATCCCACCGTACCATATGTCTCCAAAAGAGTTGAAGAAGTTGAAGGAAAAACTTGAGGAATTGTTAGAAAAGGGGTTTGTGAGACCAAGTGTATCACCTTGGGGTGCACCAGTGTTATTTGTAAAGAATAAGGATAGGTATGTGCATTGAATACCTCTAGTTCAACAAAGTTACCATCAAGAACAAGTACTCGTTGCCGCGTATTGATGATTTATTTGACCAGTTGCAGAGTGCTAGGGTGTTATCTAAGATCGACTTGAGATCGGGGTACCATCAGTTTAAGATCCGGGACTCAAATGTTCCGAAGACTGTCTTCCATACTAGATATTGCCATTATGAGTTTCTCGTGATGTCATTTGGCTTGATTAACGCCCCGATAGGGATTTGATGAATAAGGTGTCCAGGCCTTATATTGACTCGTTCGTCATTGTATTCATTTATGACATTTTGATCTACTCACGTAGCCCGGGGGAGCACGAGCAACAATTGAGAGTGGTGCTTCAGACATTGCAGGAACAGAAGCTATATACTAAGTTCTCCAAGTGTGAGTTTTGGCTAGAGTCTGTGGCATTGTTGGGACATGTTGTATCAAGAGAAGGTATTAAGGTGGATCCCAAGAAGATTGAGATAGTTCAGAGTTGGCCACATCCCACTTTGGTGACTGAAATCAGGAGTTTCCTGAGGTTAGCGGGTTATTATCGTTGGTTTGTGCAGGGCTTTCATCCATTCTAGCACCTTTGACTAGATTGACCCAGAAGGGTGCTCTGTTCCATTGGTCTGATGATTGTGAGGCGAGCTTTGACTACAACACCATTTCGGGTATGCATATGGTGTATTGCAACGTTTCACACATTGGCTTGGGTTGTGTATTGATATAGGAGGGGCGAGTTATTGCATATGATTCACGTCACCTCAAGATTCATGAGAATAATTACCCCGTACACGACCTAAAGTTAGCCACGATTTTTCATGCTCTTAAGATATGGAGGCATTATCTGTATGGGGGTGTCATGTGAGGTTTATACTGATCATCATAGCTTACAGCATTTGTTCAAGCAAAGGGATCTCAATTTGAGGCACCGTAGGTGGCTTGAGTTGCTGAAGGATTATGACATCACCATTCTTTATCACCCGGGAAACGGAAATGTGGTCGCAAATGGCTTAAGAAAGAAGGCGGAGAGTATGGGTAGCTTGGCATTCATTTCAGTAGAGGAGAGGAAACTAGCTTTGGGCATTCAGTCCTTGGCTAACAGACTTGTGAGGTTGGATATTTCAGAGCCCAACCGAGTTCTTGCATATGTTGTTGCCCAGTCTTCAATATTGGGGTAGATAAAGGCTAGGCAGTTTGATGATCCGCATTTGGAAATTCTCAGAGAGACGGTGCTACAAGGTAGTGCCAAGGAGGTTTCTATTGGCAATGGTAGTATTTTGCAACTCTAGGGTCGTCTATATGTTCCTAATATCGATGGCTTAAGGGAGAGCATTCTAAAGGAGGCATACAGTTCTTGGTATTCTATTCATCCAGGTGTTACGAAGATGTATCGTGAACGGAGACATCATTATTGGTGGCGGCGGATGAAGAAAGACATAGTGGAGTATGTAGTTAGGTGCCTAAATTACCAGCAGGTCAAGTATGAGCACCAGAGTCCAGGTAGCCTACTTCAGCAGATGACTATACCTGAGTGGAAATGGGAGCGCATCACTATGGACTTCGTAGTTGGATTATCGCGGACCTAGTAGAAGTTTGATGCAGTTTGGGTCATTGTCGATAGGTTGAACAAGACAGCACACTTCATTCCGGTTTTTTGTGACTACCTATACTTCAGATAAGTTGGCCCATATTTATATTCGAGAGAGAGTTCGGTTGCGCGGTGTTCCTGTTTCCATCATATCAGATAGAGGCCCTCAATTCACTTCCCATTTTTCGAGAGCCGTACATAGTGAGTTGGGGACCCGCGTAGAGCTAAACACAGCATTTCATCCACAGACAGATGGGCAGTCGGAGCGGACAGTTCAGATCCTGGAGTACATGTTTAGAGCATATGTGATTGACTTAGAAGGTCAGTAGGATCAGGTCTTTCCCTTGGTCGAGTTTTCTTACGACAACAGTTATCAGTCCAACATCGAGATGGCCCCATTTGAGGCTTTATATGGTCGGTGCTGTCTCTCCCATCGGGTGGTTTGAGCCCGGCGAGGCTAGGTTATATGGTACTGATCTGGTGAAGGATGCCTTGGAAAAGGTAAAGTTTATTCAGGAGCGACTTTGCATAACACAGTCCAGACAAAAGACTTACGCGGATCAGAAGGAGCGTTATGTATCTTTTATTGTAGGCGAGAAGGTTCTCTTGAAAGTCTCGCCGATGAAGGGGATCATGAGATTTGGAAAGAAGGGCATGTTGAGCCCTAGGTTTATAGGTCCATTTGAGGTGTTGAGGAGAGTCGGAGAAGTTGCTTATAAGATTTCCTTACCTACCAGCCTATCAAGGGTTCACCCGGTTTTTCACATATCTATGCTTCGGAGGTAGCACGTTGACTTGGCACATATATTAGATTTCAGCACTATCCAGCTAGATGAGAGATTGGGTTATGACGAAGAGCTAGTTGCCATTGTTTCTAGACAGGATCGCCAGTTGAGATCCAAGAGGATTTCAGCGGTAAAAGTTTAGTGGAGGGATCTCTTGAAATAGATAGATAACTTTTGAAAGGTCCATAATAACCCATCCATAATAAATACACTCAGCTATCAACCTCTTAACATACCTTCACCATCCGCAACCAGGGAAAAACTTGCCTCTGATAACCCTTTTAGTCTTCAAGTCCCTAGAATACATGAATCACATATCTGATCCCAACTCAACAACTCAAGTGTCACGCCCCACCTCGGGGAGCACGACCGACACTATAACGAGATAACCCGGTCGAGCAAGCATGTTAGATTTCCTTATATCCAAACTCATCTATAAATAACGAGGAGATGTACTCCATTAATCAAACACTGAAAATATTTCATTAACAACTCCCATTTTATTTCCATTAGTAGTTCATTTATAATTTCCAAATTATTACAAATTTATAGATATAATAGAAAACATGTTTTCCAAATACCAACACTTCTAGTTCAATTCCCTATATCAAACATCACACACAACCTCTTTACGGAGCCTCTAAATAGAACAGAAGAGTAGTATGGAAGTGTCGGCAACAAGGGCTCGGCTATACCTTAAAATACAAAGGACAACATCAAGTGATATCAGGCCTGTAATATAGTAGGGCTCACAAAAACCTTCTGAATAGGGAGTAACTGCTAACGAGGAGTCAAGCTTCCTGCTGATGAACCACCTGCATCCATTGAAGATGCAGCGCCCCAAGAAAAAGGGACGTTAGTACATATGGAATAGTACTAGTACGTAAAGCTAAATGTCCTCTTTCAAAATAGAATGTCCATACAAAAAGGGAAAACCATAGAAGCAGCAAGTCACAATCAACCTAGTTAAAACATTAACAATTTTAAAAATATGAAAATAATATATATTTTTTGTTGGGAGATCATTAGCACTGATATACCACCGTATTTCTACCACGGAGTCCGATCACGCCCGATCGATTGGCCACATCCCAACGAACAATGTGGTTTGACATGTGATGCGAAAAAGGGTGTTACAAAAAGTAGTACCACCATGTGTGCAACATGGCGTCCGATCTCCACTCGATCAACTAGGCCGCCTTCCCACATATGTCGTGTGGGTTGACTTTGCAATTCACATTTATTATCAATCTCATCACAATTAAGGGAATATTATTAACTCTTAAATCTCATCCCAAATAAGGGAAATAATCACAATCCACTCTTACACCTGCACGTGTAGTTTCGGGTGTGGGTTGTTACAACCCACCCTTCCCCGGTGACTAACGATGCTCCCAAAAACATTTTAGTGATTTTCACAAAAAGATAACATAAATACAAATGTATTCACCTAATCATCTTTCACATTGTATATATCTTCATTAGCATTTTCAACCACTCACAAGAACAATATTTCCTTGGATCTTTTTGTCATGACCCAACCTATGGGCCGCGACGGGCACCCGGTACCTTACTCAACAAAATACCAATGTAACATATCTTTATTATCGTACTATCATGGGTAAATGGGACAAAAGGGCTGTCATGGGCTAACCATAAAAATCTTAGTGCATACTAGACATATGATGACCAAACATGATATAGAAACTTATACATAAAACATACGGGCCTATAAGGCATGATCATTTGTAAATTCAAAACATAGGCCGACAAGGCCATACAAGTATCCATATACCTAACATCTATCTACAAGCCTCTAAGACTATATAAATGTCATATAGGTCGGGACAGGGCCCCGCCATACCAGTCAATACATGTCCTAATCATACTGACCAAATAGGCAACTCCGGAGCAAGTGGAGTGTAGCAACACCTTCTGCTAAGTTGATATCTTACTAGGAGGACTTTCAACCTATCTATAGGGACCTACGGGCATGAAACACAGCGTCCCCAGGCAAAAGGGTGTAAGGTAAACATTTGACCCTTCTAGGATTCCACTGCCTATCTTCTGAAATATCTGAACATTCTAGTATTCATATCCGACTGTATTATTCTAGAGTGAACCATCTAGCGATCTCCCAATGTGAACTATTACCAAGTTTTGCACTACCCTTCAAAAGTGTTAAATAATGATAACAATCCACCCTTAATTTTGGGTTACTCCAACTCTAGTGGGATCCTAATATCCCATCCTACTCTTAAAATATATTTGTTAGCTCCTATATCCTTAATTGAGATGGGTGTGGACAATTGTACATACATCTATCATTGTTGAAGGTAACTCAGAATACTTATATTTCTCTGCCTCAACTGTAAACACTGATAATCTTTATTAACTAGGTATCTCGTACCCTTCTTCATCTTGCTTCTTTTACTTGCTGAGACTTGTATCTAACTTCCAATTCTCTTATTTCATTTTACCATATGGGTGGATAGATATTTTTTCCTTAGAGCTCCTTATCAAGAAACTTACACATCTTAGTACATACATGATCTGCTGAAGACCTCACATTTACTCATCATAAGCATGATGCAAAATTGAGTTCCTCTGACTCAACTCTTCCACTAACACATACAATCTCTTACCAATTGTCTTTCTAGATGTAGGAATCATTGTATTATTCTCACGACCCCAAATCTTAGCTAATCGTGATGGCGCCTATCGTGGAACTAGGCCAGCCAAAACTACACCCAAATCGTAATAAGCTTCCATTTACATCTTTACTAAATTGATAACCCATAAAGGTTTCCTTTAAACATTTATAAAACAGCAAAATCTATACCGAATATTAAATACAACCCTCCCAGATCCCAGAGTCACCAATCATGAGCATTTACATAAAATATACAACTCAAAAGAAAATAAATTCTATAATAGCAAGCAGGAGAGAGAGAGCAGGACTGCGGACGCGTGAAGCTACCTCGCAAACCTCCGAGAAATCTTTGGAACAGATACACAGCTCACCCTGCACTAACACCTGGATATGCAAACAAGGTGCAGGGAGTAATGTGAGTACGCCAACTCAGTAGTAATTAAAATAAATCAGATCTGAGCAGGAAGAAACACATAAAAGTCAATTCATCAATTCACAATAAGAACAACCTTTCTTTCCAACAATGTATACGTTAAATCATCACGCTTAAAAGCCGATTTCAGTAAAAATCATTTTGAAATATACTTGCCAATAGTTTCAACATAACTTTCAAGAAGTTTAGTGTAAAAATGTTGAAAAGCATAAAAAAAGCCCCCTCGGGCAAAACATATTTCATAAGTTCAGAGTGAAAGTGGCAAAATCATAAGTAGCCCCTCGGGCAAAAACATGTATCATAACCAGCCCCTCGGGCATGCCTCACAATCACTTATAATCCGCCCCTCGGGCATACCTCACATTCACTCATAATCAGCCCCTCGGCATACCTCGCACCCACTCATGCCTCCCAATCACTAGTCACTCGGCACTTGCACTCAGTAGGTACCTGCGCTCAGTGGGGGTGTGTACAAACTCCAGAGGGGCTCCTTCATCCTAAGCGCTAATATCAAGCCACCTCATGGAGTATCATATCCCCACAATCAGGCCCTCGGCCTCACTCAGTCAGAACATCTCAAAATCCCCTCGGGAGTATTAGTAAAACGGGGTACTCGACCCAAAACATCATTTTATAACTCAAAATAGTGTAAATAAGGCTGTGTTTCGAAAAACGTTAAGCACAATATGACTGGGTGTAATAATAAATGAACAGTGAGGAAATAACATTAAAAAGCCCCCAACGGGTCTAAATAAGTCGGCACGAGGCCCCAAACATGGCTTATAGCCCAAATATAGCAATAGTCTATAGAACACAATTTAACATTTGATTTTGAGTAAAATACGCAACCCAATAGTTGTTGTGGAGAGGACCAAGTCCAATCCAAAAAATAGTGTGCGCCACATACTCGTCATCCGATACGTGCGCATTCTAAAAACAGTGATAAATATGAAGTCCAGGATTTCATACCCTCAGGACAAGATTTATAACCATTACTCACCTCTACCGGACCACAATACTAGTCTGTGATGCTCTTGCCCCACATTGGCTCCTGATTTCTCTGAATCTAACCACAACCAGACTCACATAATCAATAGACGCTAAAGGAACACAACCCAATCGAAAACAATCAATTTATACAAAAATTTTGAAATTCGGCCAAACCCGAGCCCCGGGCCCGCGTCTCGAAATCCGATAAAATTATATCAAAGGAACCCTTATCCTCCCACGATTCTATGCATACCAAGAACACTAAAATTGGACCACAATTGCCCACTCAAATTACCAAAAGAAATTTCCAAATCTTTCCTCCTATTTTTTCCCAAATTCTATACGTAATTCCTCAAATTGCATGGTGAAAATCAAGAAAAATTCATGAAATTAAACCCAAAGAGATTGAAGAACACTTACCACAAGAATCTCACTGAAAATCTCGTCCAAATCCTCTCTCCCGGGCTCTCTAATGGAATATTGAGTTATGGCCAAAAAACCCCCGTTCAGAACTTAAAAACTTTCTGCCGAGCTTGTTTTTCTTCATCGCGAACGCGTCACTAGGACCGTGTTCGCATAGAACAATCTAATCAGGCCCCTGATTTAACTCTATGAGAACGCAGCTTCAAGCCCGCGAACGCGAAGCACAGCTACCCCCAGGCCTTCGCGAACACACCCTCTGACCTGCAAACGCATAGGCCAAAGGCCTGGGGTCCTAAAAAGGCTCAAAACTCTACATGAACGCACACACTCCCACGCGTTCGGGATGGCTAGCCTGCTCAACACTCCGCGTTTGCACCCCTCGCCCGCGAACGCATTGAACAACAGGCCCATCTTCCACCAAACACTCTATGCGAACGCGAGCCCTCTTCCGCGAACGCAAAGAGTAATACTCTGCTGCAGAAACGCCAGCAAACCAGCCAAGTTCCAAAACCAAAAATCGATCCGATAACCACCCGAAACTCACCCGAGGCCCTCGAGACCTCAACCAAACATACCAAAATTTTCCATAGCCTCATTCAAACTTAGTCGAGCCTTCAAAATACCAAAAACAACGCAAATACACAAAACTACATCAAATTCAAGCATATGTACTTTGAAATTTCTAAATTTCGCCAATGATGCCGAAACCAACCAAAACACATCTGATTGACCTGAAAATTTGCACACATATCCAAAATGACATTATGAACCTGCTTCAACTGTCGGAATTTCATTCCGGCCCCGATAGCCTGTTTTCCACAGCCTACCGAAAATCGCCAAAACTAAGTTTCGCCAATTCAAGCCTAATTCTACACCGGACATCAAAATTCCATTCCGAACACACTCCTAACTCCTAAATCACCTAATGAATCTATCCGAGCCATAAAATCCACATTCCGACGTCGTTTACCAATAAGTCAACTTCCAGTTTACTTTTCAACTATTGAACTAAGTTAAGAGACTACGTGTGTCATTTCTCCCCACGACCACTCCGAACCCGACTCAATCGACCCAACACACATAAATGAAGCTGAACCACATATAATGAAGCCTACCATGCACACATAAATGACCCAACATATGTTCGTCCTCGAACGAGCCAAGAGTTGTTCTCCAACACCATCAAACTGCCATGTAGCCTACCATGCACATACCCGGGGGTGATCCCACGTCACTCTATCCCATATAGGTCCAATAGCACAACATCGTTGAAATTTTGAGATCCAATCCTGACCCATAAACCTTAGAACCAAATCCCCACTTCTAAAATAATATACAAGATCAAAATTCCATAACTATAAAACTGAATAAGTCTGAACATGTTGAATCAAGACATATACGCACCCCATATGAAATCACATAATAAACCACATGACTCAAACACCCAGAGCGATAACTCCTAACCACAATAGCTGCTCAGAACAACCCAATGCCGGTACATAACCTCCTATCACGAAATGCCTCGCTCTAACACTTTCACATACTGTCGATGAGGAAAGAAACATGTAGAAACTAACGAATATTCATCTGATCAGATATGAAGCTCCCCCTTCCCAAACAGGAAGTATAACAGATTTCTAAGCCGACTCCCGATATTTATCCTTCCAGCTATGTTGTAGAAAATTCTGAAAAATATCTATTTTAGGTCCAATGACCTCATCTCATCCAACACGACCACTCTGCTGGCATGACACATCGATACAATTCGAAGACATAACATGTGAAACTCGTGCACTCAATAGCAACATCCCAATGTAATCAAATTATATGAAACATTCATAGGAGAGGAATATCCTGCCTGACAATTACCATCACAATATCATGCTAAAAGCCTGGCACACACCGTAAAAACCAAAACACACAAATTCCAGTACCAAAGGTCATACCCCTACATAACTCCGCTACACTGCGTGATCTCATCCAAACGCCGGTCCACTTGAAATATTTCAAGGCACCTTGCCCAAAATCAATAACCATTTGAAATTCGATATCAAGTACTCAAAGTACATTTCCATAACCATGAGGGAAACCAGACGATGTAATGCCACACAAATCAAAAGGTACATAACCAATATGTCTCAACCCCACAACACCCAATTACTTACCTTACTCAAATCCAGCTATAAAGCCCAATTCGAACTGCACCATATGTGCATATAACAAAAAATCACAACTCCTCGCAACTCCGAAGGGTAACTCATAGATCACTCCAGAACATGAATAAACTCAATCACAATCGAATGGTACATTCCTCAATAATAGAAATTCGGAGCCAACAATTCTGACCCGGTGCAGAACGCACACCCATATAAGCTTACCAATAACCCTAAATTAACGATGGTCACCCACAACAGGTAGATAACTTACCAAAAGTTCACAATGACGGAATCATGGTACATACTAACATCTGACTAGCTCTGCTCGCATCTTCACAATTCACTACCACAAATTAACCTGTTTATGAGGACTCTCAGTCTTGAAGTCCATGAAGCGCATGGATTACTATATCTGATCTCAACTCCACCGCTTGAATACATGACACATCCCAAATACTGATCATTCCATCAGGGATACCCCTATAATTCTTCTGTGTCACTAAGAAACCTTGAAAATGAACAGTCGATCCAACAAGAGAACGTCGCGATACCAATGAAGTACCCTTAACTCAAACACATTGCTCGTTCTAGAATGTATACCCTCATTAAGCCGCACCAAGTAGTAATATCATTTACCTAGTCATCTGAAACTGTCCATGCTACCTAAGGATTTATGATCTTCCTTCCAGATTTGAACTGTGATCTCACACAAGAAAATCCAAACCCTACACACATATCGCATATACCACGCCATCCTATGATAAATATGAGAACTTCCTGAACCCTTCTGAGCCACAAGCTACTACGTACCCAACTAGCCAAGAACTTTCTATTTGATCCTATTTAGAAGAAAAATCATTGTACATCACTTGTGCCTCACGCCAGTAGAAAATATGTATCTTTAACCGTGGTAGAACCCATCAGGAACTATCCGAAATCCCATTGGTACAACATCAAACTGTCAGGACTGAACCCTTCTATCTCAACCAAGATACGCTACCAAGATCCAAGAGAATCTCTAAGAAACACCTGTAAAAACTCATTCCCACATGAATACCCAAAGAACTAATCGCATCCCTTACCATGCCGATCCGACCTACTACAAAGTTGTCCTACTTACCCCAGTTTATTCTGACTTACTTTCAAATTAATACTCCTCCTTGACGTAATACCACAATTCTCAGCCCAGACTCGCCACACGAGTCCCATGCATAGAAATGTACCGTCTAAAGCTCGTAAGCCGCTAAATACTCTCTCAAATATCCCCAAAAGCACCACATCCAAAATGCATACTGAAGAGCTTCCCGTGAATCTAAAGCCATTACCTTCACATTCCTGATACTGATATGTAGAATCTATGATGATGTAGAAATTCCACGAGTCTTGACACCCTCCAACGTAAAATCTCAATCACACTTACCAATTAGGCAGGATTGACCTGACCCGTTTGCATGCTAACATACTAGGAAAGTAACCCACTCACTCAAAGCCACAGGAAATTTCATACACTGCACACACTACACCTCTTACAATTACCTCTCAATCATTCCATATAATTCATTTAACCAATCAAGTACACTACAACTTGTATCGAAGAAATTTTCATTACTCGAGTCATTCCCAGACCCCACATCTGCATTTCATAACTGATCAACCAATATACCTCGAACTGAAACCAATACACAAAAAATCATGTAATCAATTTATCATTACATACTCCCCCACTTGGATCAAAGCCAATGACCAAGACAACCAATAACTCACAACGCCCATAATAACACAACCCGTCTAAGAGCTCAAGTCATCTGCAAATCTTGCATTCACCATTGTAATAATCATGCCAACTTCCCCAAGCGATCTAAACTCAAATTACAACATATATCATTTACTGGTAGAAGAGAACTTACTACAAAAAAACATAAGGATCACGCATCCCAGGACAACCCGCAGGGGATACCCCTGCCCGCTTAGCCTCAAACTGCTATCTCTCTATACACTTCTGAAGACCATAACTATCATGTAATCACTACACCCTTCTGCATCTAAACAAAAACAACGCCTACCCTCGAGGCATCACAATACACGGTAAGAATCTGAAGCCGATGGCAGAACTAACACTAGAGCGGTCAAAGAAATCTTGAGCTTCTGGAAGCTCTACCCACACACATCTGACCACATGGACACCCTCACTGGACACCACGTGTCCCAAGAATGCTACGGAACTGAGCCAAGATTCACACTCGGAGAACTTTGAGTAGAGCCTTTCCTCCTGAACCCTTATAATGGCATCCTCAAATACTGAGTATGCTACTCTTGGCTACGCGTATATGCCAGGACGCCATCCACGAATACATTTACAAGGAGTGCTAATACGTCTGAAATACACCGCTAATCAAATACATGATCAGCTCAAAAGACCTCACTAGAAACTCATAACCCAACAAAAAGATCTGCTTCAGTCCACAACTACACAACATGAGAGGTCTTCCAATACACTCACAACTCGAAGCCATATACCAAACCGAGACAGAAACCCAATACTCAATAGTTCTTGCCACATTTCTAGCCAACCCCTTTGTCACAATCAAACAATCTGAACAAAACTAACAATCAAATCACACTCACCACGTAGCCATCTAGTCACTAAGAACACAAACAGACATATAAGTTCCCAAATGCGCGGCTCACACAATCGAAACCTCAGTACTTAAGCTACAAAATGAATCCGGCCTCAAGTCCTCCAAACTGGCCCATTACCAACATGCCAAAATCAAATCTCATCCATGGAAGTCACAAGTCATCGATGCACAGCTGATCCCAAGCGCTCTCAAGCGCGTTCGAATACATGGAAGGAATTCAAGAGTTACGCTCTTGGTTGAAATAAATGGGTTCGCACGACAAGAATTCAAGAATGTGAGATTTTCCTAAGGGTTCCACACCCTCTCGAAGATAAGTATAGACGTCTCTGTACTGATCCACAAGACTTTACTAAACCTGCTCATGAACGGTGAGTCCTATGTAACCTAGGGCTCTGATACCAACTTGTCACGGCCCCAAATCTAAGCCAGTCGTGATGGCGCCTATCGTGGAACTAGGACAGCCAAAACTACACCCAAATCATAATAAGGTTCCATTTACATCTTCACTAAACTGATAACCCATAAAGTTTTCCTTTAAACATTTTTAATATAGTTAAAGCTATACCAAAAATTAAATACAACCCCCCGAGATCCCGAAGTCACTGTTAATGAGCATCTACATAAAATATACAACTCAAAAGAAAACAAAAGTCTATAATAGTAAGCAGGACTGCGGACGTGTGTAGCTACCTCGCAAACCTCCAAGAAATCTCTAGAACAGATGCACAGCTCACCCTGCCCTAACACCTGGATCTGTACACAAGGTGAAGGGAGGAATGTGAGTACACCAACTCAGTAGTAATGAAAATAAATCAGGTCTGAGCAGCAAGAAACACATAAAAGTCAATTCATCAATTCACAATAAGCACAGCCTTTCTTTCCAACAATGTATACATTAAATCATCACGCATAAAAGCCGATTTTAGTAAAAATCATTTGGAAATATACTTGCCAATAGTTTCAATATAACTTTCAAGAAGTTTAGTGAAAAAATGCTGAAAATTATAAAAAAAGGCCCCTCGAGAAAAACATATTTCATAAGTTTAGAGTGAAAGTGGTAAAAATATACTTGCCAATAGTTTCAACATAACTTTCAAGAAGTTTAGTGTAAAAATGCTGAAAATTATAAAAAAAGGCCCCTCGAGAAAAACATATTTCATAAGTTTAGAGTGAAAGTGGTAAAAATATACTTGCCAATAGTTTCAACATAACTTTCAAGAAGTTTAGTGTAAAAATGCTGAAAATTATAAAAAAAGGCCCCTCGAGAAAAACATATTTCATAAGTTCAGAGTGAAAGTGGTAAAATAATAAGTAGCCCCTTGGGAAAAAACATGTATCATAATCAGCTCCTCGGGCATGCCTCACAGTCACTCATAATCAGCCTCTCGGGCATACCTCACATTAACTCATAATCAGCCCCTCGGGCATACCTCACAGCCACTCATGCCTCTCAATAACTCGGCACTCAACACTCGCACTCAGTAGGTACCTACGCTCACTGGGGGTGTGTACAGACTGCGGAGGGGCTCCTTCAGCCCAAACACTAATATCAAGCCACCTCGTGGCATATCATATCCTCACAATCAGTCCCTCGGCCTCCCTCAGTCAGAACCTCTCAAAATCCCCTCGAGCGTATCAGTAAAAGGGGGTAGTCGACCCAAAACATCATTTTATAACTCAAAATAGTGTAAATAAGGTTGTGTTTCGAAAACAGTTAAGCACAACATGACTGAGTGTAAATCATAAATGAACAGTGAGGAAATAGCATTAAAAATCCCCTAAGGGGTCTAAACAAGTCGGCACGAGAAACCAAACATGGCTTATAGCCCAAATATAGCAATAGCCATTAGAACACAATTTAACATATGATTTAAAGTAAAATACGCAACCCAATACTTGCCGTGAAAAGGAACAAGACCAATCCAAAAATCAGTGTGCGACACATACTCGTCATCCGATACGTGCACCATTATAAAAACAGTGAGAAATATGAAGTCCGGGGTTTCATACCCTCAGGACAAGATTTATAACCATTACTTACCTCTACCGGGCAATAATACAAATCCGCGATGCTCTTGCCCCTCAAATTAGCTCCCGATTGCTCTGAATCTAACCAAAACCAGATTCACATCATCAATAAACTCTAAAGGAACACAGCCCAATCGAAAACTATCAATTTATACAAAAATCTAAAAATTCGGCCAAACCCGAGCCCAAGCCCATGTCTCGGAATCCGATAAAAATTACATCACAAGAACCCTTATCCTCCCACGATTCTATGCATACCAAGAACACTAAAATTGGACCACAATTGCCCACTCAAACTATCAAAAGAAATTTCCAAATCCTTCCTCCCATTTTTCCCAATTCTCTACTTAATTCCTAAAATTGCATAGTGAAAATCAAGACAAATTCATGAAATTAAACCTAAAGTGATTGAAGAACACTTACCACAAGAATCCCACTAAAAATCTCGTCCAAATCCACTTTCTCCCGAGCTCTCTAATGGAATATTGAGTTATGGCCTAAAACCCTCGTTTAGAACTTAAAAACTTTCTACCCAGCTCATTTTTCTTCATCGCGAACGCGTCACTAGGACCGCGTTCACATAAAACAATCAATCAGGCCCCTAATTTAAATCTACACGAATAAAGCTTCAAGCCTGCGAACGCGAAGCACAGCTACCCCCAAGACTTAACGAATGCAACCTCTGACCACGAACGCATAGGCCAAATGTCGGGGTCCTCAAAAGGCTAACAACTCTACGGGAACGCACACTCCCCCGCGTTCACGATGGCCACCATGCTCAACACCCCGCGTTCGCACCCCCTCGCCCCCGAATGCATTGAACAACTGGGCCCCCTTCCACCAAACACTCTACGCTAACGTGAGCCCTCTTCCACGAACTCATAGAGTAAAACTCTGTTGCAGAAACACCAGCAAACCAACCAAGTTCCAAAACCAAAAAAATGATCCGATAACCACCCGAAACACACCCGAGGCCCTCGAGACCTCAACCAAACATACCAACATTTTCCATAACCTCATTCAAACTTAGTCGAGCCTTCAAAATACCAAATACAATGCAAAAACACCAAAACTACAACAAATTCAAGCCTATGAACTTTTAAATTTCTAAATTTCGCCAATGATTCCGAAACCAACCAAAACACATCCGATTGGCCTGAAAATTTGCACACATATCCAAAATGACATTACGAACCTGCTCCAGCTGTGGGAATTCCATTCCGACTTTGATAGCCTATTTTTCGCTGCCGACTGAAAATCGCCAAAACTAACTTTCGTCAATTCAAGCCTAATTCTACACTGGACATCAAAACTCCATTCCGAACACACTCCTAAGTCCTAAATCACGTAACGAATATATCTGAGCCATAAAATCCACATTCCGAGGTTGTTTACCAATAAGTCAACTTTTGGTTGACTTTTCCACTATTGAACCAACTTAAGAGACTAAGTGTCTCATTTCTCACCACGACCACTCCGAACCCCAACCAACCGACACAACACACATAAATGAAGCTGAACCACATATAATGAAGCACAAACGGGGGAAATAGGGCTAAACTCTCAGAACGACCGGTCGGGTCGTTACATTGAATAATAGAATTTGGGAGATTGATTTCTTACAACTGAGCTCTACCACACGATCTAGAGTAAAACGAAAGAGTGATAGTCCTAAATTCCCTATGGCCTCCTGCTTATAAATGTAGTGCAGGACACATCCATACACAAGACTCTACTAGACACGGCTTGTAGACTCCCTAGGATAGAACTGCTCTGATACCACTTCGTTCACGACCCAAGCTATGGGCCGCGACGGGCACTCGGTACCTTACTCAACCGACTACCAATGTAATATATCTTTATTATCGTACCATCATGGGTAAATTGGCCAAAAGGACCGTCATGAGATAAAAAGAATAAAATATAAGTGCATACTATACATAGGATGACCAAACATGATATAGAAACTTATACATGAGACATACGGGACTATAAGGCATGATCATTTGTAAATTCAAAGCATAGGACGACAAGGCCATACAAGTATCCATATACCTAACATCTGTCTACAAGCCTCTAAGACTATATAAATGTCATATAGGTCGGGACAGGGCCCCGTCGTACCAGTCAATACATGTCCTAGTCATACTGACCAAATAGGCAACTCCGGAGCAAGTGGAGCGTAGCAACACCTTCCGCTAAGATGATAGCCTACTATGAGGATTGTCAACCTATCTATAGGGACCTGCGGGCATCAAACGCAGCGTGCCAGGCAAAAGGGACGTTAGTACGAATAAAGTACTGAGTATGTAAGGCAGAAAAGCATAAATAAGAACAGTAATGTAAAGAGTGATATAGTAGATACAACCTGTAGCATCTAAGTGCCTCTAAGAGATAGTGACATGAAATGTGTATGTCACACCTCAAAACCGAGGAACGAGACCGGCGCCCAATCGGATGATCCCGGTCAAGCAGACCTAGTTTTCCTTTCCTGCCTAACGCGTTACCCCGTGTTTACAACATACATTATTCCACATGAATTAGCATTTTAGAGCTTAAGCATGAATTTACCATTTGAGTTCATTTCATCCTTTATCATTTGGACATTTGGTAATCACAAAACATACAATAATTTTGATTCGGATCACGACTACTAGTAACCATAATTACTGCCCAAAATACATATATGTACAACCCACATCATGTCTACGGAGCCTCTAAGAGTACTAAGGGTTTACACAATACTTGCCGGCAACAAGTCCCCGGCTATACCTTAAAAGACATAACATATACAAAAGAGATGATATAGACTACACACGGCTCCGAGAGGAAGTGGGGCTCACCGAATCTGCTAAAGGTATGAAGGGGAAACACCACTATCGGCGGTCTGAGCTACCTGTTGTGGAACCACCTACATCCATATAAAAGATGTAGCGCCCCTGGCAAAAGGGACGTTAGTACCATTGAATAGTAATAGTATGTATGAACAAAGTTTATTCCAAGTAGAATCAAACAGTACACAATTTGAAGTCAGTTAGGGTAACCACAAGAGTACCACACAGATATACAGAAAGTTACGAATGAAGATTCCACAGTTACTCATTTCAATTATTCATCTGTTGCGACACGCAACCCGATCCCACCGTACATTCACATTTCACCCTTATTACTTCATGTTGCAGCGCACAACCCGATCCCACCGTACAATCACATCCCACCCTTATTACCTCTCCACCCTTATTACTTCGTGTTGCGGCGCGCAATCCGATCCCACCGTACAATCATATTTGATAGCAACAATAAACAACAATTGTATCACAGGGATCTTCGTCATCAAGAACATAAGTTCATATTAGCCAACAACTATATGAAGACAAGGAACAATAATCCTTACCAAATAGTAATTCACATATGGTGTTGCCATCATTATTTAACTCAATTAAATCAATCCACAGTTTCTTTTCATCATTTGCCACACTCGGCCCTTAGAAATTAGATACCTTCCCACATTAGAGTATGTTAACATTCTTTCATTTAGTAGCACATACTACCACATTGACATATTCGAACATTTAACGAACCTTACACATGATAGGATAAACACAAAGAATCACCTTCACAATCACAATTAGCATGGTAATCGACTAAGAAAAATCAGAAAATGAAATCTTACACCTCAACACAGCAGGACAATCAATTCACATATGCTCAAGTAATAATTTCATACCATGTTCTCGGACACCAACAAGGTTACTCTACAACGATTAAAGTTAGCCATACATACCTTTAATCGGAATTCCCCTTTAATTTTCTACCACAATTCATCGGACCTTCTAACACCTTCAATCTAGTACACAGTGTGGCATAATTTAACTTAGAATTAGGAATAATGATCATGTCTTGATCTCACTTGACCATTCTATCGAACACTAGGTGTTCCTTTAGGTTAAATGGCCTCTTTTTAGTGAAAGATTACTCTAACCCATTTCACTTTACAAGATTATGACTAGTTGGTTACATGCATGCAAGACTCCTACCCCCATCTTCATGAACTCACCTAACCATGTTTCATTTTAACAAAATCTTGAAATTATGGTTGATGGGGTAGAAGCTTACCTCTTGTAGTGAAGAAAATGATGTCCTACTTGATCAATTCCAGGCTTGAGTACTGATGGAGGAACAAATTTGATGAAGTTGGAAATCTCTCTCTCTCTCTCTCCATAACCCACTCCTTCCTCTCTCTAATTTATTAGAAAATAAGCTTAAAATGAGAGGGGTAAGTGTTTTAATGAACTAGGGGTCGGGTATAAAATTAGAATTTTAACAGTCCCGAAGCAGAAATGTGGTCAGGGATGCGATCGCATTCCTGTTATGCGGTCTGCATTCCTGTCGCATAACTGGCCCTCAAATGGGCCAAAAAGAAAAGCAGACTGCCCAGGTATGCGACCACTATGCGGTCTGCATACCTGTTATGTGATCGCATAGTGCGTCGCAGAACTCCCTCCGTAAAAATCAAGGTGCAAGAATGCGAAAAATATGCGGCCCGCATTCGAGAAATGCGATCGCATTCTAGGCCGCATAGCTATCCTCAAAATGGACATCAAACTGTCCAAGTCTGCGACCACTATGCGGTCCGCATACCTGATCTGAGATCGCATAGTTGACCGCAGACCTGCGCAAATCTGGAAAATTATATCTTTTAAGTCCCGTGGTACTTTTTACTCAAAAAGGGTCCGTTTTAAGAATTTGTACAGTTATAACAACATAGGGGCCTATTTGGGCATTATTTTTAGCCATGAAATTTTACGGGTCTTTACATTCTCCCCCACTTAGAATCATTTGTCCTCAAAATGAGGATAGGGGAATCACTTAGTTAAGAGAACACAAAACATGCCAACCTTCAAATTTTTACTAACTCCAATATTTGCCTAAAAATTTCGCCAGAGTTTCCTTTGTAATTAGGCCTATCTACCTGTCAGAGAGCCCCCGAAACACATTTTAACCAATTCCACACATTTCTAGTTACTCTATCAACTTGCACATAATCCGGTCATTTCAGCAAGCTACATATAATTCAATTACTTCCACAAGCCTCCATAGTTCGGTTAACTCCACAAACTTGCATATTATTTAACTATCACATGAATTGCACATAATTTACCTTACCTCAAGGAGTTGCATATTACCCAAATAATTACAACATATCCAAATATGGCACAACTTGAGAAGTTACAATAGTAGGGCAACTGGGGGGGGAGGGGGGAATGGGGTGCTTTTGCACAAAATTTGACACAATATATAATTTCTNCTTTCCGCTTCCCACGTGGCTTCTTTGACTTGTTGACTTCGCCATAACACTTTAACAAAAGCAATCTCTTTGTTCCTCAATCTACGGACTTGCCTATCAATAATAGCAACTGGAACCTCTTCATATGACAATCCTTCATTAATTTAACCGTCTCAAACGGAAAAATGGCGGATGGATCCCCAATCACCTTCTTCAACATGGACACATGAAACACCGGGTGTACTAATGACATTCAGGGGGAATTCCAGCCTATAAGCCCACTGTCTTATCTTTTGAGCAATCCTATATGGCCCGACATACCTTGGGCTCAATTTCCCTTGCTTCCCAAACCGCATCACTCCTTTCATGGGAGACACCTTAAAGAATACCCAATCATCTACTTGAAACTCCAAATCACTTCGACAAACGTCCGCACAGGATTTCTGACGACTCTGAGCAGTCTTCATCCTCTCCGAAATGACTTTAACTTTTTCCATAGCTTGGTGCACAAGATCTGGTCCTAGCAGTTCCGCCTCGCCAACCTCGAACCATCCAATCGGAGACCTACACCTTCTTCCGTACAATGCCTCAAATGGGCCCATCTGAAGACTAGCATGGAAACTATTATTATAAGCAAATTCTATTAGCGGCAAATGATCATCCCAGCTACCCCCAAAATCTAATACACAAGCCCATAACATATCTTCAAGCGTCTGAATGGTCCGCTCTGCCTTACCGTCCGTTTGCGGGTGGAAAGTTGTGCTGAGATTTACCTGCGTCCCCAAACCTTGCCGAAATTTCTTCCAAAATTTAGGTGTGAACTGGGCCCCTCGATCTGAGATAATAGATACTGGAGTGCGATGGAGTCTGACTATTTCCTTGATATACAACTAAGCATACTGTTCTGCAGTATCGGTGGACTTTACTGGCAAGAAGTGAGCTGATTTCGTGAGTCGATCCACTATCACCCAAATTGAGTCAACCTTGCGATGAGTGTGGGGTAACCCTACCACAAAGTCCATATTGATGATCTCCCATTTCCACATTGGTAATTCCATGAGCTGCGTCAACCCACCGGTCCTCTAATGCTCGACCTTCATTTGCTGACAATTCAGACAACTAGCCACAAAGTCTGCCACACACCTTGATCACGCTCAACTATGTCTTATAGAAAGACTAAACGGGCGCTGCAAATATAATCTGGG
>ML309558.1:0-52718 GCA_005239505.1 Nicotiana paniculata
AGAGTATCTGCAGGTAATGTCCCAGAAGGTCGATTGTTCACTGCCGTAGATATCTGCCCCAATTGTACTTCAATATTTTTAATAGCTGCATCATGAATATCTACTCTTTCACCGATATTTGCAACTGACCCAATTACCTGTTGCATCATAGCTTCTAACCTGGAAAACCATCTTCTTGCCTTCCCCCTTGTTGTTGCTGAGGAGGGTAGTAAGATTGTTGCTGATTCTGATAATTATAACCCTGTGGCCTCTGAAACGGTGCTGCATTACCTTGCGGTCCCCTGACACCCATATTTCCACTGTTCTGCTGTTGGTGAGGTGGCCTATATGGTTGAGCTTGCTGACCCCAATTCTGCCCCCCTTGTCTCTGGCTTCCATAATTTGACACATAATTCATATTTTCTGGGTAAGGGGGGTGATGGCTTTCTGTATTCCAGTGATTACCAATTGGTTGACTAATGCAAGATGTGCATAAGCCCCCATTGGTTGTGTCAACGATGTGCACCTGCTGTTTCTGTCCCGATTCTTCTACCCTCTTAGTAAGGATACTCATTTGTGTTATCAAGGTGGCCACGTTCTCTGCAATGGTATTAGATGGATCGAATGGCACTGAATGAACTACAGGAGTAATGGGTGCATTCCTTGTTGTCCATCCTGAATTCTGTGCCATTTTATCAAGTAAGATTTGGCTCTCTCTCCACGATTTGCTCAGGAATGCTCCACCAGCTGAAGCATCAACATTTGCTTTCACAGTATCAGCCAAACCCATGTAAAAACGCTGCCCCAACATTTGCTCAGGAATGCCATGATGTGGACAGATAACCAGCATACTCTTAAATCTTTCCCATGTCTCTTGTAATGTTTCCACTGGTTTCTGTCTAAAGCTCAAGATTTCATCAATTTGTTGAGCAGTTTTGTTGGGTGGATGAAACTTGTTCACGAACTGCTTGACTAACTCCTCCCATGTAGTAATGGAATTGATGGGGAGTGAGTTAAGCCAAGTCTGGGCAGCACCAGTCACTGAGAATGGAAACAACAACAGTTTTATTGCTTCCTGAGTGACGTTTGGCTGCCTTTGAGTTTTGCAAATTGACAGGAAGTTCTTTAGATGCTGCTGGGGGTCTTCACTGTACGACCCTGAGAATAGCCCTTTGTTCTGCAATAGGTGCAGCATATTATTTGTAATCTGAAAGGACTCGGCCTGTATTTGAGGAACCAATATCGCCGTGGCCAAATTCTCAGCTGTAGGTTGTGCCCAGTCGTATAAAGGAGCTTCAGCGACTGGGTCCACCACATCATCCCCATGATTATTCCGGTTGTGTTGATCTTCCATGTCTGTTTCGATTTGTTCAATTTGTGGTTGATGTTTGCTTTTTCGGTTGGTCCGGTTTATGGTCCTGAAAACTTTCTCAGGGTCTGATAAGGCTTCAATTACTTCACCAGTCCTCGATGAGTTTCTAGGCATGCACCTGCAACACTTAGCAAACGTTAAACGTTCAATGTGAAAACGAAAATTTTAAAGAAAATTGACTATGTTTCAGAATTTTGTATTTCTTTCAACTCAATTGATAATACCGTTAATTCCCCGGCAACGGCGCCAAAATTTGATCACGCTCAACTATGTCTTATAGAAAGACTAAACGGGCGCTGCAAATATAATCTGGGGTATTACACCCAAAGTCGATCCCACAGAGAATTGAACGTATCAATTGAGTCTATAAAATACTAAACTGTTACTTAATCACTTTTCTCAAGACTTTTGAATATCAATTTGTGTTGTTTAACTAATTCTACTTACAATAATAATAAACTAACAATTAACTAACAATTTAATGTAAACAATGATAATAAAGGTCTAAGTTATGGTTTCCCCCGTTGGTGAATTCTTTCTCGGATACTTCTTATAGCTTGATTAATCGTCTCTATCAATCATGAACACTCTATCTACCATAAATCTCTCTCAAGTAATTATGATAATTTACTAGACGCACTCTCTCAAGTTACGCTAGCTAGATTTCATTACAGTTCACTTTAGATTGCACCCGAGGTATCGTTATCTCTAATCCAACCTCTAAACCCTCGGTTATGACTTTCGTCTATACTCTAGGAGTGGTGTTGTTCAAACAATTACCTAAATATGCACTCTCTCTCAAGTAGATACATACTAAATAGGCACAGCTAATTGATGGCCATTCAATTAACTACAATAAGAACTTAGTTGAACAAATAGGGAATTATCAATCAAAATATATTAATATTACAAGAAATTCATCCCCAACGGGTTCTACCAAAACCCTAGATTAAAAACTTAGCTACTCATGTTTAGAAGAAACAAAACTAAAAGAAATTGCATAATTGAAATATAAAGTAAGAAATACTAGATGTAGAACTCAATGTTCTTGCACTTCAATGGAATTTTCTCCTTTTATTCTCTTCTCTACTTTGATTCACGAAAATCCCCTTGTAATTGTGTTTTAGGAGTCTATTTATAGGTTTAGGGTGAACCCTAACCGTGTAGGAGATGTCTATTTCACTTGGGAAACACTTAAACCCGTCAAAACTCGGTTTCTGGCCGGACAAAGGACCCTGGCGTTTGGACCCAAAGGCCTGGATAACGCCAGGCAAGGGCTGGCGTTTCATCCCTAACGCCTGGCTAACGCCAGGGTAGGGCTGGCGTTTCAGCCCTAATGCCTGGCTAACACCAGGTAGGGTTAGCTGTTTGGCTCTGTCACCCGGCTATCGCCCGGGTGTCTCCTTTTGCATATTTTTCGACGTATTTGCATCCTTTTAGCTCCTTTTCCATCTCCACTTCACCTACACATGAAATAAACTCCATTAAGCACATAACAAGTGTATTTTTATCATTAATGCGCATAAAATGTAAGGTATAACACATGTTAAACTATGCAATTTAGTCTCGCATCAGTGCTCCAATGAGACCTTATTTCAGTGCCATGAAGGAGAGTTCGTACCACCCACCATCCATTCAGGGTCCCTCCGGCGGCTATTCAGGTCATCAGGGGTCCCCTAGTCCTTACATCGGTACCATGCCAGAGAGTTCTCATCGTCCCCCGGCTATTCAGGGTCCATCTTCAGGGCAGCATGCCATGCCTCCAGTGAGGTGTTATGAGTGTGGGGATTCAGGACATATGAGGAGGACCTGTCTCAGGCTTAGGGGCAAGGCTATTCAGCAGAGTTACCAGCCCGCATTCTCAGCACCGGCACCCCGTCCACCTAGAGGTGGAGGACAGGCTGGCAGAGGTCGTCCCAGAGGTTGAGGCCAGGCAGTGGGAGCTCAGCTAGCTCCTATTCAGTAAAGCGGAGGTCAGTCTTCAGGTACTCCAGCCAGATTCTATCATATTCCATCCTGAGCAGATGCAGTGGCCTCAGATACTGTGATCACATGTATTATTTCAGTATGTGGTAGAGAGGCATCAATGCTATTTGACCCAGGATCTACTTATTCATATGTGTCAGCCTTGTTTGCTTGTTTTCTGGATGCTCCTCGTGAGTCCTTGGGTTCTCCTATATATGTATCCACTCCCGTTGGTGATTCTGTAGTGGTAGATCAGATTTATCGGTCTTGTGTGATCACATTCTGTGGGTTCGAGACTAGAGCAGACCTCCTATTGCTCGATATGGTTGATTTTGAGATTATCCTGGGCATGGATTGGCTATCTCCTCATCATGCCATCTTGGATTGCCATGCCAAGACGATTACTTTGGCCATGCCTGAGTTTCCTAGGCGGGAGTGGAGAGGTTCCTCGGTTAGTGCAGCCAGTAGAGTTATTACCTTCCTTAAGGCTCGACATATGGTCAGGAAGGGTTGTTTGGCGTATCTTACTTATGTATGGGACACCACTGCCGAGTCTCGATTGATTCAGTGCCAGCTATTCGAGAGTTTGATGATGTATTCCCTTAAGACCTTCCAGGCATGCCTCCGGATCGTGATATTGATTTCGCATTGATTTAGCTCCAGATACTCACCCTATTTCCATTCCCCCGTACCGTATGGCTCCTAAGGATTTGAAGGAGCAGCTAGAGGAGTTTTTGGCTAAGGGAATTATCAGACCGAGTGTATCACCGTGGGGTGCTCCAGTTCTATTTGTGAAGAAGAAGGATGGGTCCATGCGGATGTATATTGATTACCGCCAACTAAACAAGGTCACCATCAAGAACAAGTATCCATTGCCGCGCATTGATGATTTGTTTGACCAGTTGCAGGGTGCCAGGGTGTTTTCTAAGATAGAATTGAGATCGGACTATACTCAGTTGAAGATTCGGGCCTCAGATGTTCCGAAGACTGCTTTTCATACGACATATAGCCACTATGAGTTCCTGGTGATGTGCTTTGGCTTGACTAATGCTCCAGCATAATTTATGGACTTGATGAATAGGGTGTTCAGGACGTATATTGATTCTTTTGTCATTGTCTTCATTGATGACATTTTGATTTACTCACGTAGCCTGGGAGAGCACGAGCAGCATTTGAGAGTTGTGCTCCAGACTTTGCGAGAACAGAAGCTATATGCTAAGTTCTCCAGGTGTGAGTTTTGGTTGGATTTCGTGGCATTCTGGGGACATGTAGTATCCGGAGAGGGTATGAAGGTTGATCCTAAGAATATTGAGGCAGTTCAGGGTTGGACACGTCCTACTACAGCTACAGAGATCAGGAGTTTCTTGGGTCCAACAGGCTACTATCGGCGATTTGTGGAGGGATTTTCATCCATTTCAGCCCCATTGACTAGTTTGGCTCAGAAGAATGCTCCATTTCGGTGGTCTAACGAGTGTGAGGCGTGCTTTCAGAAGCTCAAGACAGCATTGACCTCAGCACCAGTTCTAGTATTTCCTTCCGGTTCTGGGATGTATACAGTGCATTGCGGCGCTTCACGTGTTGTCTTGGGGAGTGTGTTGATGAAGGAAGGGAGAGTTATTGCTTATGCTTCGCGCCAGCTGAAGGTTCATGAGAAGAATTATCCGGTGCACGATTTGGAGTTGGCAGCGATTATTCATGCTCTTAAGATTTGGAGGCATTACTTGTATGGGGTGTCTTGTGAGGTTTATACAGACCACTGCAGCTTGCAACACTTGTTCAAGCAGAGGGATCTTAATTTGAGGCAGCGCAGGTGGCTTGAGTTACTGAAGGATTATGAAATCACCATCCTTTATCATCCGGGCAAGGCAAATGTAGTGGCAGATGCCTTGAGCAGGAAGGCGGATAGTATGGGTAGTTTGGCTTACATTGCAGCGGAGAAGAACCTCTAGCCTTGGACATTCATTCCTAGGCTAATCGCTTGGTGAGATTAGATCTTTCAGAGCCTCGTCGAGTTCTTGCACATGTAGTTGCTCAGTCTTTGTTATTGGGGGAGATTAAGGCTCGGCAGTATGATGATCCACGCTTGGAAGAGCTACGTGAAACAGTGGTTCAGGGTGGTGCCAAGGAAGTTACTATTGGCGAGGATGGTGTTCTGAGACTTCAGGGTCGGTGTGTTCCTAATGTTGATATCTTGAGGCAGAGGATTCTAGAGGAGGCACACAGTCCGCGGTATTCTGTTCATTCTGGTGCTACGAAGATGTATCGTGATCTGAAGCAGCATTTCTGGTGGAGGCGGATGAAGAAAGACATTGTGGAGTATGTTGATAGGTGTCTTAACTGCCAGTAGGATAAGTATAAGCACCAGAGGCCAGGAGGCTTACTTCAGCAGATGCCCATTCTTGAGTGGAAGTGGGAGCGCATCACTATGGACTTCGTGGTTGGGTTGCCTCGAACCTTGCGGAAGGTTGACGCAGTTTGGGTCATTGTGGATAGATTGACCAAATCGGCGCATTTTATTCCTGTGGATACTACTTATACTTCTGAGAGGCTAGCCCAGATTTACATTTGAGATATAGTCCGGTTGCATGGTATCCATTATATCAGATCGAGGTCCTCAATTCACCTCGCACTTCTGGAGAGCATTTTACAGAGAGATGGGTACTCAGATAGACCTCAGCACAACATTTCATCCGCAGACTGATGGTCAGTCAGAGTGTACAGTTTAGATATTGGAGGACATGCTCAGAGCATTTCTGATTGATTTTGGGGGTCAGTGGGACCAGTTCTTGCCTTTGGCCGAGTTTGCTTACAATAATAGTTATCAGTCCAGCATTGAGATGGCTCCATTTGAGGCTTTATATGGTCGTCGATGTCGTTCTCCTATCAGGTGGTTTGAGCCTGGCGAGGCTAAGTTATATGGCACGGACCTGGTGAGAGATGCCTTAGAGAAGGTGAAGTTGATTCAGGAGAGGCTCCGCATAGCACAGTCAAGAAAGAAGAGTTACGAGGATCAGAGGGCACGTGATGTGTCATTTATGGAGGGAGATAAGGTTCTGCTGAAGGTTTCGCCGATGAAGGGCATTATGATATTCGGGAAGAAGGTTAAGCTGAGCCCGAGGGTTATAGGTCCTTTCGAGGTATTGAGGCGTATTGGAGAGGGTGCCTATGAGCTTGCTCTACCTCCCAGCTTATCAGGAGTCGATCCGGTCTTTCATGTATCCATGCTCCGGAGATATCATGCTGACTTCTCCCACTTGGTTGATTTCAACACTGTTCAATTGGATGAGAGTTTGGGCTACGAGGAGGAGCATGTGGCCATTATTGACAAACAGGGCCGCCAGTTGAGATCCAAGAGAGTTTCTACGGTGAAGGTGCAGTCGAGGGGCCAACCAGTCAAGGAGGCGAGTTGGGATTCCGAGGAGGACATGCAGAGCAGATATCCACACTTATTTAGCACTTTAGGTATGATTCTAGACCCTTTCGAGGACGAACGTTTATTTAAGAGGTGGAGAATGTAACGACCCGACCGGTCGTTTTGTGTATTCGGACCCCTTCCCCTAAATAAGACTTCCCGTAGCGGCTTTCAGTGATTCATGACTTGGGGGGACGGGTGAATTGGGATTCGGAAGTGTATAGAGTAATATAGGAACACTTGGTTCCTTAAGATTGGCTTTTAAGGCCAAGTTTGACTTCGGTCAACATTTTTATTAAAAGACCTCAGAATCGAGTTTTTGCCAATTCCAGTAGCTTTGTATGATGATTTCAGACTTGTGTGTATGTCCGGAATGGGTTTTGGATGACCGGGGAGCGTTATGACATCAAATAGCAAAAATAGAGCTTCCTTAAGTTCATAATTTGGTATGGAACGTGTTTTTGTGTTATCAAGGTCCGAACAGAATTTCGAGACCAGGAATAGTTCAGTTATGTCATTTATGACTTGCTTGCAAAATTTGGTGTCATTCCGAATAGCATAGGTCGGTTCGGCGGATTGAAACCGAATTCAAGAACTTGAAAATTCTTAAGTTTGACTCTAGGGGGTTTTGAGGAGTGATTTTGAGTTTTAGCATTTTTTTTGGGTATTCCGAAGGCTCGAGTAAGTCCGTAATATGATTCAGGACTTGTTGGTATAATTTCACGGGGCTCGGGTGGGCCCAGGTTCCTCCCGGACACCAAACAGGGCCAATAACCAACAGCTTCAGCTGCTGGTGCATAAGGTCTGGTGTGACCGCAGGTGTGGTTGCCCAGATCGCAGGAGCGAGACCGCCCCTACGGTCAAGGCCTCGCAGGTGTGACCTATAAGAGAGAAGTCCTAGATCGCAGGTGCGGACCCTTCTCCGCAGGAGCGGGTCCGCTGGTGCGGAAACCCCTCGGCAGGTGGGATCCCCAGTCCCTTTGCCAAATTCCGCAGGTGCGAGACCGCAAGTGCGGTCCTCGAGCCGCATGTGCGAGGTCACTGAAGGCAGTGAGCTCATTTAATGCGGGACTTAACCATTTTTCACCATTTCTTCCACACCATAGGCGATTTTGAGAGCTTTCAAGAGGGTATTCGGCCTAGCTACTAAGAGGTAAGTAATTTCCATTTAAATGTTGCTTTATTACATCAATCTTCGGTAGATTAACACCCAATTAGTGTAAATCAAAGGGGTTAGAGTGGAAACCTAGTGTTGATGAATTTTATAGAAATTCACTACTTTTCCACCATGTAATCATACTAAAACTATATATTAATGATCCGTAGGCTATGGGTGAGTGTTTTCTTAGAAAATTTTCGGAATTCGGGCATGTAGGCCCGGTGGGTGTAATTTTGGATTTCTTCAAGAATGATGAATTAGCTAAGCTAGTAAGAGAATTTCATATTTTTGAGTGTATATTAACGTATTTATATAACATTTGACTAGTTTCGAGTCCTCGGGTGTAGAGTTTGGAGTTTCAGGCGCGTTCTTGGTCCGAGAAGTAGGTTCGGCACGAGGTGAGTCTCCTTTCTAATCTTATAAGAGGGAATTGTCCCCATATGTAATTATAAATGATTGAATTGTCCTTATTTGCAGGGGTTACGCACGCATGATTATTCGTGAGCGGGGTAGCCTTATATTATGTCAACTGCGTCGCATGATCGATTTGCGAGCGGGGTAATAGATGCATCTATGGTTCGAGCCGTTCGACCCTTCGGCAGTGCACATTTAATTTTTTCGTCGCTTAGGCCGTACACCTCGACATACTATATGCTATGTATTTGACTGAGAGTCTTATTATTATTATTATCAAATGAATTGTTCTATGTGGAAGAGGACTTTGGACTTCTATTATAATTGTTATCTGGCACTTGCGGTAGATGGTAGTTCATATACTTGATATTCCATGTCTACTTGATTTCCATAATTGCTAATCCTGATTAAATCTGTTTAATTATATTGTTGCTAATGAGCCTAGTGAGTAATACGTCTACCTCTCGTCAGTACTTCGTCGAGTTTAGACGGGATACTCATTGGGTATATATTGGTTTATATTAACTCATGCTACGCTTCTGTACTTAATTGTACAGGTTTTGAGGCTGGTGCATCTGGTTATCATACCGGAGCGCGATCATGAGGGTACTTTGTGGATTAGACTACACGGTGAGCTGCTCTTTCTGGCGTTCCTCAGCAGCACTGTGGAGTTTCTACAATTTTTTTTTGATATTTTTGTCTACCCCTTTCAGAGCAGTTATATATTTATTTTGTCTACTTTGTATATTCACTAGTCGCCTGTGCACTTGTGACACTAGGTCTTGGCACACGTAGTTGGTTTTCTAATATTTTGCTATACTATATATGTTGGCAAACGATCTTTTGAGTTCATTTAATCAAGTTGCATCACTTGACTGTTTTCTTTAAATGATTTCTAAATCAAAAGTTTGATGAGTACTTAAATATTTAAATAAGTAAAGTAATTTCTCTAGTAAACTAATGTTGGCTTGCCCGACTCCGGTGCTGGGTGCCATCACGACCTGAATTGGAATTTGGGTCGTGACAGAAGAGAATGCTGGACCTGATTTGACAAGGGAGCATGCTCTACCCCCCGTTAGATCAAGAGTGTACGAGTCTCACGTGCCGTTTCATTCAAGGGGGATTCCCTACCTTGATCATTTTCCAAGTATGCGGATATGTATGCCCTCACAAGGGATATTGACGAAATTTTGACAGCAATGTGGGATGAATATAGAGCAACAGTGCTGTCAACAGGCATGCTTTTTCCCGATAAAGAGGTCCTATCCAGAGCGGTCTAATGTACAACGTAAAACAGTGTCGTGAGATCACGGTATCAGAGTAATCTCCGGATGTATACAAGGTTATTTTTCGTATATGGTTTAAAGGTTATAATTGGATGTTGCATGCAAGGAAGAAAAAAAGAAATATGAGGGTTGTGGGTAAATACATTGGCACCCACAATTGTGAAATGAACAAATTGCGTGGGAATTATTTTAACTTGAATGTTGACTTGATTTCTCTTTTCTTGATTCCACACATTGAAGCGTCCATAAGGTACACGATCACATGGTGTATAATATCCGTCCACCAGGAATATAGGTTCACGATTACCAAATAAAGGCATTTCTCGGGCACAAACGTGCATTTGAAATTGTTTTTGGTAACTGGGATAAGTCCTTTGCATCTTTACCCAGGTACATAGTTGCATTGAAACACTTTAACCCCGGGATTGTTATTGAATGGAAGCTTGAGTGGAGTCCGAAAATAATACAACATATATTCAAATATGTGTTCTTGGCATCTAAACCAGAAATTGATGGTATTCTGCATTGTCGGCCGGTAATATCCATAGACGACACTCATGTCTATGGAAAGTATAATATTAAGTTTTTGACCATCGTTGCAGTAGATGTTAATGGAAGTATATTTCCCTTAAATTTTACTATTTGCGCCAACGAAAGACAAGAGACATGGATACTATTTTCGAACCACTTGAAAGAGCACATTGCCAAACATCGTTAAGGTATTTGTCTAATATCTGATCGACATTGTGATATTTTAAGTTCTATAGAGAATTTTCCTGCATGGCAAGAACCGTATGCCTACCACCGTTACTGTGTGAGGTACCTAAAGGCCAATTTCCAGAAGGCACACCCCAACAAGGATTTGCATGATTTAATGTGGATGGTTGCAACAGAACACCAATAATGTAAATTCAGGAGGCGTATGGAATCTATCAGGCATGAAGAGAGAGAGCCTATCGTTGGTTGATGAGACATCAACTTGACAAGTGGACTTTGCATGCGGATGGTGGCAGAAAATGGGGAATTATGACTACAAATGTGTCAGAGTCTTTTAACGGGTTATTGAAGTCTGCACGAGGATTGCCTGTCAATGCCATGGTGCGGATGTCATTCAAGCGGATGGAGGAGAGGTTTGTTGAAAGGGCTACAGCTGTATCGTCATTGATGGAAAGAGGTGTTGAATTTATGCCACTACCAATGAAAAGATTTGAGAAATACAGGCGGCAAGCACATTGTCATTCCTATTTACAGTATTTCAACGAGCGAAATATTTTTGAAGTTTGCACCGCTATCCATAAAAAGAGGGAATAATACACAAACCATAAATGAAGCCAGAAGGTTATGCTCTTGTGGGAAATGGTCCATCTACCACATGACGTGCTCACATGCCATCAAATGTTTCAACATACATATTTAGGGGAAAGCAACTACGTTAATAAAGAATATAGTGTTGTTGCATACTTAAACACCTATAATGGGCAGCTCCAGCCAGTGGGTGCTGAGCATTATTGGCCATCAGAACCATTTAAAATGGTGTGTAACAAGGACTATGTACGTCAATGACAAGTGCAAAAAAGAACGCGTATATGGAACCAAATGGATGTTGGTAATACCATTTATGCACACAAATATGCCATATGCTCGCATACAGGACACGACCGTCATAAATGTCCTTCATCTGGTTTGGGTGGCGGTGGTAATCCAGCTCCTGGTGGAAGTTCATCTAATGTGCCCAACTATCAAGGATACACATAGTGTTTTGTTTCCGTAATGTGGTTGTAATAAGTGTATGTACTTGTTTATCTGGTAGAATGTATGAAATAAAATTATGTTTCCATTGTTGTTAAATCTTATTGATATTTAACATTAATACTTTAGTACAACAATCTAACATAAACCCATTTAAAAAAAAAACAATTGTCTTGTCGAACTGAAAAAGTTGCTCGCCTACAAAAGCTAACTTCTGGAAAATTTGTATTGTATCCAAAAGAATCTTTAACATGTGAATCATAGCGCGGTGAAATACTACGTTATGTGGGTTATTTTAACGACCCGACCAGTCATTTTAAGCATTTGCACTTCGCTCGGTTATTTGAGGGTATGCGTAGCTCCGTGTGATGTATCATGACTTATGTGAATCATCGTTTTTGATTTTCAGGTTATTCAGAATTGATTTAGAAGAATGATTCTCAGCTAGAAGCTTCAAATTGGAAAGGTTTGACCAAGTTTAAATTTTTGAGAATTTGACCCCGGAATGGAGTTTTGATGGTTCCGTTAGCCCGGATAGGGATTCTGGACTCGGGCATATGCCCGGATTTGCATTTGGATTTTTCTAGAAGGTTTCGACATTAATTGGTGAAAATGTGGAAATTTGAAAGCTTGGAAAGTTCATAAGTTTAACCGGAAGTTGACTTTAAAGATATAAGATTCAAATTGTCTATCCGGGAGTTGGAATAGCTCTGTCATGTCATTTGGGGCTTGTGTGCGAATTTTGAGTTCATTCCGGGATGATTTGATATGTTTCGGCGCGTGTTTTGGAAATTTGAATGTTCGAAATTCATTGGGTTCGAATTGAGGTGTGATTCATCGCTTCGATGTTTTTATATGTGTTTTGAGGCCTCGAATAGGTCCGTGTTAGGTTATGTGACTTGTGGGTATGATTGGAGAGGGTCCCGAGGGGCTCGGGTGTGTTTCATATTGATTTCAGATCATTTCTTTAGTATTTGCAGCTGCTGGTTCTGGTGTTCCGCACCTGGGATTGGTATTGCGCAGGTGCGATAGCCTTAGGTGCGCAAGAATTCATGGTTGGAGCTCATCGCAGATGTGGAGGAAAGATCGCACTTGCGGGTGCACAGGAGCGGAAATTCTTCCGCAGGTGCGAGGGGATCGTCTGGTGATTGAGGTCGTAGATGAGACAATCTGACCGCAGATGTGGTGGCCGCATATGCGACAATTTGACCGAGGATGCGGAAGTGCTGGGCAGAATGATAAATACAAAGGTTCGTGATTTTTGATTCATTTTAATATTTCCAAGCTCAAATTTAGGCGATTTTGGAGACAATTTCATCACAAGGATTGGGGTAAGTGTTATCTACTAGGTTTTGATTATATTCCATGAATCTATATTTGATTTAGCTTTTGGTTGAAGATTTCTAAAGAGGAAATTGGGGGTTTTAGCCTAAAGTTTCATAATATGAATTTTGAGTTTTGAACATCGATTTGGAGTTGGGTTTGAGTGAAACTAGTATGGTTGGACTCGTAATTGAATGTGTTATCGGATTTTGTTAGTTTTTTCGGGTTCTGAGGTGCGGGATCGGGTTGGGCTTTTGGGCCGGTTTCGAGCTTTGATTCTAGATTCGATATTTTATAATCGTGATTGGTTCTTTTAGCATTGTTTGATGTATTTTAATTGTTGTTGGCCAGTTTCGAATTGTTTGGAGGTCGAATCGTGTGGGATGGCATCTTTGGAGCATCACTTGGCTTGCTCGGTATGGGTACTGTCTCGTTCGAGGTAAGTAACTCTTCTAAACTTAGTGGTGAGAGTATGAAACACATCAATACGTGTTATGTGATTGGTATTGAGGTGACGCACATGCTAGGTGACGGCCGTGTGGGCGTGCACCCTGTGAATTGGGACTTTGTGGTTCCCATGGCACTGTATAGTGGACCTATCTTGTTGTTATCTGTGTCTCCACCATGTGATATAGTAATTGAGTTGTCAATCATGCTAGATGTCATTTTTAGACTTATGTCGGTACTGTTGGGACCCATTGAGGTCATTTCTGCTGTGGAGTTATATGCTTTCATTGTTTTATGTACTCAGTCATACGAACTCATATGCATATCATATCTCCGTCATTGTTGTTATTCATTGATACATCACATCATTATTTTTGGGCTAGCTTCATGACATTATGAGCCCGAGAAAGAGAGACTGGAGAAATTGATGATTGAGTGAGGCCGAGGGCCTGATTGTGAGGATATTTATGAGTGAGGCCGAGGGCCTGATTGTGATGTTTATTTATGGGATCGCGCTGCACGACGTATCATGTTTATTTTTGGGAGCGGGTTGCACGCCGTAGCATGTTTGATATAGGATGAGGGCCTCATTGATTTATGCCATGATTGCCTTGATATAGCGTTTGAGATGTAGGAGCCCCTCCGGAGTCTGTACACACCCCCAGTGAGTGCAGATACCTACTGAGTGATATTTTCCCGAGGAGCTGTATATGAGTGATGTTGCCCGAGGGGTTGTATATGAGTGATTGAGAGGACTGAGTGAATCGATGCTCTGAGAGCTTGCATATGGTTTTATCACTGAGTTGCATCCCATTTGATATGCACATTTGACATGCATGCGTAGAAATGCATTTTTCCTCATGTTATATTGTATCACATCATTCATGACTTTTTACACACATTGGTATGTGAGTACAGATAGGTGTTTTTGCACTTGATATTTGGAAAGAAAATGAAACCTCTTACTTACTGTTGAACGGATTTTGAGAAAACCCACAGTTTTCAAAGTTACCTGTATTTTTGGCATTTTCGGCAAAAGAACTGAGTTTCACTAAAATATTTGAAAAGCATGCCTATTTTTCTGAAATTGTGAACGGGTTGAGCCCTTTTTCTTCTGAGATACATCTTTACTGCTTGTACTATGCTGATGTGAACTGTTGTAGAATACCGGTTTGAGACCTGACCTTGTGATAGCTCGTCACTGCTTTCAGCCTAAGGTTAGGTTTGTTACTTACTCACTACATGGGGTCGGTTCTACTATATTACAATTTTGCACAATGCGTGCAGATGTTGGCTGCAGTTGTTGCTCTGTTCGAAGGTTGCTGGATTTCAAGATGTACCGCGTCCATATTGCAACTACCTCAGTTTTTCGGGGTAGCCTTAGATTAAGTTGTGTTGTTTATGTACTTTTCAGACAGACTATGGATTTATTTCATTTCCTCTTTGTAAACTCTATTCTTAGAAGCTCATGGTTTGTACTAACAGTCCTTGAGAAATGCAATAAGATTTAGATAATTCCTTTTGTTTAATTGACTTATTAAGATTATTGAAATTTGATAGTTATTAATTGTCTTACCTAGCGGGTTGGGTTAGGTTCCATCACGACTAGCAAATTTTAGGTCGTGACAATTGTCTTATTGACCTACAAAGCTGCTCGCCTGCAAAAAGCTGACTTCTGGAAAAGCTATTTTGTACCCGAAAGAATCTTTAACACGCGAAACATAGCGCGATGAAATAATACATTATGTGTGTTGTCTTGCCTATAAATAACTAACGAATTTAAGTTATTATCTGCGCTTAACCAAAACAAATAGAAAAACTTTCCATAAATTTTTCATTCTTCTTGCATTAACAAATGCCTTGACACAATGACCAACCAAGGTGCTATTGTGGCAAGCGTGCGATTTTGAAGGCATATTGGTCAGATGGTAATGTTGGGCGCAGATACTGGATGTGTCAACAATTGTTTGGATGCAATGACGGAAATCAATGTATGTTTGAGGAATGGTATAATGAACCCATTAATCAGGAATACAAAAAATCATGTTTGCAGTATATTTGGAATATGAAAAGTGAATACCAACACTAGATCTCTGAAATGCAACGAGAAATTGCTGCAGTGCAGGAAAAACTAAAAGAGGCGGAAGAAGAAAAAAATAAAATGGAAGAGAAATTTAAGTGGCTGGAGCAAAGAATAATAGGGCGGTAGTGACTAAACAAACACATGTATGTGTTGAGTGTAGTATTTTATCTTTATATTTTTTTTTGTGTCATGTATTTTCATTAGTTATATTGAATTTAAATTACGTTAAGTTTCTATGTTTGTGTTTGTGTTATAGTATTAAAATAACTAAGAACCGGAGAAATAAAAACATAATGCGCATATAATGTAAACAATAAAAATTGTTGCTATTATTTACTAAATGTCATATGTACATAAAATACAAAAAAAAAATCAATATGTCCCACATCCTGTATGCTTTAATGCAGTCATTGGCCTGAGGCGCATCCCATCCTGCCCGTCTACACTATCACGATTATCCTCATCACGTCACCTCTTTATCGGAGGATGCACTACTGCATGATCATCAGTAGGGCTGTCAGGCTCGGTAAAAAGGGCCTTCAGTCCAGCAGTAACCTACAAAATAATAAGATATTTTAGTATATGAAATATATATTAGTAATATACGTGTTAAGTCACAAAAATTTAAATTGTCTTACATGGTCTCGTCGGGCTCATGAATATAATCATTCGTCACAGCCAGGTCAGTATCGCACAAAGTGGCCTCCGTGACGGGCGATGATGAAGCGTTAATAAGAAAAACATAAAGATATTTATGGCTAATCAATGAGATAAAAACAAATTTAAATTTAATAGTAATACAAACAAACCTGCACTTGTGAAAGATCCCCAGCATCCCTCGATGATGAGCCATAACTTAGACGGTGCCCACTATCCACATCTCGTGTCGGGCTGTCATCAGCAAAGGTCAATGGATATGGGGGATCAGGAAAATACTAATCCCAATCCTCTCGCATAATGGATGTGCCCGCGATCAACAATGCGAAGTCCCTAGAGTAAGCTGAAGGATTAATGATGACATGCTGTTGTGAGGGTAGTCTGGCTCATGGAGGTCAAACGACTGATCAACTCCAACTTCCTCAACAGGTGCCTCAATGCCCCCTTGCTGGGACCACCTGCTCGCCGACCCCCATGACCTCGTGGGACATCCCTACCTTGTGAGGCACGCCTGCCACGTCGATCACACTCTGGCTCTACTGCTAACCCACGATGGTACTACTCTGGCGCCATATAAGCAGCCCGTATCCTATGCGATCATCATCTCGGGCTCGCCTCAATGTCTAGGAAGCCAGATCGGTAAGTTGCCGGCCATACTCGAGCAAAGAGACGGCTTCCTCTCCCATATACCGCTACATTTACAGTCCCAACTAGTGGAACAGATATAGGCCAATAGCCTGCACAACATGTAAAATATAAATTACAGAACTCTAGGTTAACGTTATAAGTAAGTATACCAAATAGCATACCAGTGCCTCGTGCCTCTCGGTGTATGGAAAGTACCAGCCCATATACTCATGCTCACCATCCGGTCGGTCAGGTGGGGGGGGGGGGGGGGGGGGGGGGGGGGGAGGAATCAGGTCAACTCGCCGGTCCTAAGTATCGATTTGCGCCTCTAGCCATGTCATATATGTCTGGTCCACCTTGGAACGATCATCCCGTTGGTAATGTGTGATATGCCAGTCGGGCAGTTGCGGTACAAGATGCGGACGGCCAAACTGGCGAAGTACTCGCTCGGTGGCATGATGCTCGACAATATCAAGGAACATCAACGGGACGGACGAGCTCCACATAATTCGGCCGGTCGAGCAATAATCAAGCAAACCAACTATTAACTCGTTGTTGTATGGCCTCCAAATGAACTATAAAGTAACAATAGAAAACGTGAGTACATGCAACACATATGAAGCCAGGCCAAGTAAACTTAGGTATACATTTACCTGTGTTCCCTCCAGCAAATCCAACAAATTCCTGCAATAGGGAACATTATGTCGAGCCTTGTACTCTCGTCCATATCCTCGCCTATCAACTTACCTCCTAGCTAGAGGGAGAAACAGAGGTGGTGCACCCGGAGCTAAGGGCGCTAGAGGTGATTGCAACTGCAGGAACCGCTCCCAGGCTCAAACCTAATATACAAAGTGGACGTAAAATTTATGGTATATTTTTACTAGGTATGTTATAATGAATAGAGTATTCAACTATGTTTTTTCACCTGTAGCAGTAGTTAAAATCCAGCAACGTCTCGTTGGGTGCCCATGCTCGCCTGAAATATTTGCCTGTACAAGTAACCGAGAACAGCAACACCCCAGTTGTAATGATGTAAATCATCTAGCTGCTCAAGATGAAGAAGAAATCTCAAGCTGATTAGGTTCCCCGAAGTGTTCGGCAGCAACAACCTCGTGTACCGGTGAATATGAAGTTCCTGTGTATCATATATGATGTCAGTGTGCATCGCCTCCAAATGCTGCCGGACGGGCGTCAACTGCAGACGATTTGCCCAACCAATGCACTCTCATCTGGTGGTTGGAAACCGGTGAGCCGCTGTAGCATCTCTAGTTACTGCAAACCCGTATACTCTATGATGGCATTCAACAAAGAAATAGGGTGTCCATCAATGGGCAGCCCATACAGGACCTCCACGTCCTGAAGCGTGATAGTGGCCTCGCCAATGGACAAATGGAATGTGTGCGTCTCCGGTCGCCACCGCTCTATCAGGGGCGTGATCAACAACCAATCCAGTTGTAGCCAACTGATCTCCACAATCCTATAAAAACCCATATCCTGGAGGCGTCTAACTATACAGGGATGGAAGGGGTGGTCCGTATGATCACCGCATAGCAACAATAGTTCTAGCCTGGCAGGTCCGGGATGCAAAGGCGGAACATCCATGTTGTCTACTGTAAATTAAACAATATTAATTATATTATTTATTAATTTATATGTTAGTTTTATTATTTACATTTTAGGTTTATTATTTTATATGTTTGTTTTTTACTCGCCTATTTTTTATTATAATAAAAGTAAATAATTATTTTTCATAATTATAGAAGATTTAATTATTAAATATTCACATATGGATTCTGGACTCAATATTGAAGGCCCAATAGCACGAAGGTATCCTAAATTATTGTGTTCATGATGAGAAAATTTTCCCCTTGTCACTCAACAAGTTTGTTATTTTTAATGTTAGTTTATTATTTATATGTTAGTTTAATATTTTATATGTTAGTTTTATTAATTTATATGTTAGTTTTATTATTTTACATGTTAGTTTTATTATTTTATATGTTTGTTTGTTACTCACTTATTTTTTATTATAATAAAATTAACTAATTAATTTTCATAATTATACAAGATTTAATTATTAACTATTCACATATGGGTTCCGGGCTTGGTATTCGCGTCCCAGTAGCACCAAGGTATCCTGAATTCTTGTGTTCATGATGAGAAATCTTTTTCGATTTATCAGTCAACATGTTTGTTAATTTAAATATTAGTTTAATATTGTATATGTTAGTTTTATTAATTTATATGTTAGTTTTATTATTTACATGTTAATTTTATTATTTTATATGTTTGTTTGTTACTCATTTATTTTTGAATATAATAAAATTAAATAATTAATTTTTATAATTATACAAGATTTAATTAAAAAATATTCATATAACAATACTTAGTCTGGGAAATATTATTGTTTTCTCATGTTATTTTCTTTAATTGTTGACTAGAATTGGACAGAGTTTATGTTTGAACTATTAACTTTTTTGACATATTTCTGGGTATAAGAGATACTTAAATGATTAATTTCAATAACTACAAGGATACTACGCTAAAAGGCACTACATTTTACTACGCTAAAAGGACACTACATTACAAATACAAGCACTACGTTAGACCACAAGATACCACTAGAGGGAACAAAAGTAATAATTTATCTATTTTACTAATCTTTAAGCAAATAAATAATCTAAACCGGATAGAAATAACAAATAAATTTAATCAAAAAACATTCACGAAAATACATATACCCAGTAAAAAGTAACTAATTAACACTTTTTTAACAACTAATAATAATTTATCTATTTTACTAATTTTTAACACACTAATATCATAGTCCGGATAAAAATAACAAATTATTTAAATTTCAAAACAACCACAAAACAACATAGAACACATTGAAAAAAACTAATATATATTTTTCATACGAGTTTTAACAAAAACTAAGTCGGAATACCTGAATTTTAAGTTTTTAAAAAATTGAAGATTTGGTGATTTGGAGCCGAAACAAGCAACCCACCCCGAGAAAACACCTTAGCTAGGACGTGAGACCGAGAACCTACACTTTTTCTGGGACCGATGGGCTCCACTCGAGCTTTTTTTGTTTAAAAATGGGGGGGGGGGGAGTTCTGGTTTGGTGGGGAAGGGAAGGGGACGGTTTTTATGTGGGTATATCTCCTTTTATTAAGGAGCGATACTATAGCGCGGTAATAAAAAGCGCTATACCTTCCCGTGTTATCAACTTCAACTATACCTCCCTTTTAAAGGACGCTACGGGCAAACGGTCGTAAAGGTATAACGCCATTTAAAAGGGCGTTATATATATATTTTGGTTACCATCTTTTTTTTCTTCATAATTTCGGTTGTTTGAGCCCAAAAGAATCACATTTTGGTTCCAGTTAGTAACATATGTTTTATGATGGAACCCAATATTGTACTAGTTATTTACTAATTTATGTTCGGATAGTTGTCGTTTATTTATATACTAATTTCTCGGTATATGCATTGCACATGTATATTGAGCCATGTAGTTAAGTCTCGTGAAATAAGTATCAATATTATTAAAACATAACTTTTCGTCTGCATATCATTCTCGTAATGCCGCATGAGCTATTTGAAGAGTCCAAATTTTTTTTTTTGGTCAATCCACTAGGCATATTGCCTAGGGTTAGTTATCATATAACTAAAATAATAAAGAACAACAAAAGAAGGAGACATAAACCTTACCTCCGAGACAATGGTGGACACACACTTGATCATCCAAATATGACAACCAAATGAATCCTGATAATTTGAAGTTAGACCTAAAGTGAGGTGCCAACTACCTATCCAAAATTGATAGAAAGTTTGGTATACAAAAATAAGGTGAGTGAGCCTAGGTCAACTATACAAAAATGCACAAGTGAACCTAAATCAACTAAGCAAATGGGTTGGAAGTGCATCTTCCATATACAAAGACATACATCTAAAGAACATGTGGATTCCCCCCATAGAGTGTGGCAAAAAACAGATGAATGTGTAAGAAGCTATCTTCAATTTTGCTTTGATAATGGGGCCAAAGAAAGCCAAATTGAAGATAGTAAGTAAAAGAACCCATATAGATGGGTGAGGTCGCTACCTCTATATGATGTTTTTGACAGAAAAGACTAAGCACTGGTCAGTTGCTTGCATCCAAGAGTTGAAACAAGCAGGTTAAAGCGGTGGCTTCTGGGAACTGATGTAGGAGATTTCACACACAACATCCCTCAGTAGGAAACTGCTGCAATATGTAAGCTTCTGCATCTGGGAGTTGAAGAAGAAACTTGGCAGGACAGCTAGGTTTGAGTCCTTAGATGTGTCCTACAGGGTGTCTGTTAGGTACAAGCCCACCACGAAGTGGCATGCCTTTAACCTTTTACATGCTCTCAGTAGATTGAGCACCAATGGTGCTAATACCACACTTTGAGAGCATCTCAATAAATAAGGACATATCACTCATCAGAGTAGCTGCAAAATGAAACAAACTAGTTAGCAATCAAGGGAGATGTTGATGTTGACATCTATTGATATCCATTTGATTTTGAAGCTGCTACAGACGTGTTGGAGTTCCAAGTGATGGACACTGGATTATTCGTATCATGCAACAAGTGTTGTTCTATAATAGTGAAATGCAGAGTTCTACATGTTTGACTTCTTGTTATGAGCCTGAATTGAGTAACTCGAGCTCCAGTTGTTGCCATATTGTTTTCTCAGTGTGACAGGAAAGAACATGTAAGGGTGGTTAACTGAGGGGGATGTGAATCTTATGGTGCGTGGCTATCTATTTGAGATGGTCAGACTAGACCACGCTTTGAACCATTGAGATGCCCTCAGTAGAATAAGTACAAAGTGTACTAATACCACACACTGAGGGTATGTAAATTGGATGAGCATGACATATATATAAGTACCTGCAAAAAAGAAATAATGTGTTAGTGAGAAACCATATCTTCCTGTTTCTTGCTCTGCAGTACTGTCATTGTACTATCAGTTTGTTGAAATCTAAGTGTGGGTCCTCTCTCAGGTTCTTGTGGATTCTGAGAGTTATGTGTGAGCCTAATCTCAGGTTCTTGTGGGTATTGAAATCTGTATGTGTGCTGATTGTGTTAGGTTTGGTCTAGTATGTTGGGTTTTGGAGAAGGGTTCTGAGATTTGGTGTTGCGTTTGGGGTGTTGACTGTGGGGTTCGGTACCTTAGTTGATTTGTAGTAGTGTTAAAATAGAGTATCAATGTTGGGAGGTGTTGTTGTTGGTATAAGGATATTAGGGTGTGAAGTTTTTAGGTGATGGTATGTGACTTTCTGTTGTCTGCATTGATTGTTAACTGTATATGGGTGCTTCATAGGCCAGCACTCTTTATAGTTTTGGTAAACCTCCAAAAGACTAAGCACTCCAAGTGCTAATACCAGACCTTGGAGGTCTATAATTGCTATGAGTCTGTCCTTTGAACCTGCACAGAGGTAATTCAGAAATACTGGAGAAGTGTGTTATTGCACTGAGGCTATGACTGATTTTGGATAAGGAATCAACAGGGGCATTGGGCTCTCCATACACATGAGAATATGTGATCTCCACACACTGATGATATAGAGTTTTCAAATTCTGCATATTCATTTTGATGGTCCGGGTAGGCTCCTTGTTGCTTGTGAACTAATTGATCAGTAGCTCATAGTCAGCCTCCAAATGTACTCTATTGTACCCATTAAAAAGGCACCACTGGATGCCCATAAAGGTTGCTTCAGTTTCTGCCAAGTTATTAGTGCCTTCACCCAATAGGGATGCAATTTCTTGAATGAGTTCTCCCCAGTGGTTCCTCATCACAACACCACCACATATCCTCCCTAGATTGGTCAAGGCACTCCTATCTCTGTTAACTTTTTCAAATTCAATTGATAGTTTGTTCCATCTAACCAGTAGGGTATATGTGTGATGCTTGATATTCTCAATGATTGAGTATAGATTCACCCATTTATAAGGACAGTTAATAGTTGGAAGGTGTGTAGCAGCAAATGTACATTAGAATAGATAGAAAACATTACCCTTGCTATGGAGGAGGTATTTGATCCATATTTAGCATTGCATTTTTTCTTCCATAAGTACCGGTATATGATAATGGAAAGGGTGGCTAGAATAAGATTTTGTACTTCATTATGGTTCTTATATAGTCACCAGGACATCAAGATTAATCTTAGGAGCATGTTGCCAAGTTTGATGTTAGCAGGGTCTCCATACTTCTTCCACACAGTTATAGAAAGACTTCCTTGGCTGAAGATGGGTTTAATTGTTTCATCTTCAGGTATGGTACAACATACACATCTTGAAATAGTAATATTTCTAAAGATTCTAATCCTATCATCAGTAGGAAGTTTAATCCCGAGGGCTCTCCAAAGACAAAAGGGTCATTTAAAGGGAATCCTTTTGTGGCATGTCATTTTATTGATAAATTTGAGCTGCTTCTTCTTCCTTGAAACCTCTCATACAGATGCACATATAAAGGTTCTACAAGTTGTGGGGGTCCATATGGGTTGATCTTGATCCTATGGCTTGTAGTAGATGGGAATTTGCACAATATCTTGAATCTTATGCATTGGAGCCACTCTATTCATTTCTTGTAGATTACGTTGGCCATTTTCTCAAAATTGAGCCACAATTATGTTTAAAGATCTGCCTCATTCAGTTCTATAATTAGCAAGAGCACTAGTCCCCAACCAGTTGTCCTACTAGAAGCTGCAACTACTAGAGCGTAGTATCCAGTGAATGTATTTCTCAGCTTCTTTTTTTGTTCTTCATCATATTTTTCATATCTAAGACTGTCCAGCATCCCATTTCTTGAATATTGGATTTTATCTTTAGCAGTATTTTCCCTCATGAAGTTGGCCCATAATCACTTCTTAGTTCTGAATAACCATAACTATTTGTATTCCATGGATTGACAAACATCCTCCATTTTTTGAAGCCAACACCTCCTTCGTTCACTGGGAAGGAGAGTTTATGCCATGAGGACCAGTGGTATTTGGTTTTGTCATTCCCCATTGCCCAGAAAAAGATAGCAGCTAAATTTTTTATTTGTTTCAAAACAGCTTTACGAGGAGAAAGAGATAATAGGAGGCGTGTGGGAATTGAATGTAACACACAAGGTACCCTTGCCTCCATAGGACAAAATCTTGCTATACCAGCCTTTGATTCTGTTGACTATTTTGGCCACCATGTAGTTGCAGTACACAATCTTCTTCCTACCTGTATACAAAGGGCATCCCAGATATATGAGAGGGGATTCTTTCTTGGTTACTCTTGTTACCAGCTGTATTCTCCTCACTGTGCTATTGAAAGAAGAGGGGGCATCCATGAAGTGGCTCTTGTGTCTGTTGATTTGTTGGCCTAATGTGTCTTCATAGTTACTGAGAATCTCCATGACTTTCTGTAGTGAAGCTCTGGCCCCAGAGGTAAAAATTATAATGTCATCATCATAGCTTAGATGGTTAATCTAAGGGCCTCTTCTTTCCATGTAGAAACCATTGAAGAATTGATCATGGGTTAGGTTCATGATCATTTTGGACAGGAGTTCTACACCAATGATAAAAAACGAGGGTGCCAGGGGGTCTCCTTGTTTCAGGCCCCTTGTTGAATGGAAAAAACCCCATCTGCTACCATTACTGATGACTGAATACCAATTGTTAGACATGGTTGTGTAGATCACATCAATGATCATCTCATTGAAGCCCATCCTTCTCAGCATTATGCAAGTAAATCCCCAAGAAATTCTGTCATAAACTTTAGCCATGTCAAGCTTAATGACCGCATTCGAGCCTCTGTTGGATTTTTTTATCCCATGAATAATCTACTGAGCCAACATTATGTTTTCTGAGATGCTTCTACCTTTGACAAAGCTTGTCTGATTGGAAAAATGATTCTAGGAAGGATAGGGGCTCGTTTAGAACTTATGACTTTGGAGATGATTTTGTTGATGAAGTAGCTGAGACTAATTGGCATGAACTCTGTTAAAGAGTCTGGAAACTCCACCTTGGGTAGTAGGATAAGACAAGCACTGGTCGTGTATTTTGGCATGGAACCACCCTTAAAGAAAGCCAATACTACATTCAGCAGGTCAGATTTTATGATATTCCAAAAGGATTGGAAAAAATTTTCATTCATTCCATCAGGGCCAACAACACTATTAGGATTATGGAGAACATAAATTCTTTAAGTTCTGTTAGTGTGGGATATTTAGTCATGAGCTCATTTTCTTCCTCAATTATCATGGAAAGTATACAAGACAGTAGGTCTTTTCTGATGACACCTTCTGTGTGGGTGAAGAGGTTTTGCAAGTAGTTGCAATATGTTGTACCAATAGCTTCATGACCCTTAATCCATTCCCCTTTATCATCTTTGATTTTATGAAACAACTTCCTTCTTCTGCCTCTGATCATATTGTGGAAATATTTGGAGTAAGTATCTCCATCTCTAAACTATTATAACTGAGTTTTTTTTGTTTCATGATTGATTCTTCTAGATTTATGTATCTCACATGTTGAGCCTGAAGCTCATGATATGTTGTTATGTCAAATTCATCAGTTGTTTGATCCCACTTCATCTCAGCCTGTTTCAGGTTGTGTTCATACTCCTTTGCCTTCAGAAAAATGTCCCCATACTATTGTCTAGACCACGTACTCAGAGCATTGGGCAATGTTTTGAGTTTCCGATGAAAGATTCGCATAGCATTGCCATTGACCACTTTATCCCAAACTTCATGAACAATTCATATGAAGCTATCTTTTACAAGCGTCTTGTCTTACATTCATTTCCATGAGTAGAGGCTTATGATCTGACCCTACTGGAGATTGATGAGTGATAGTAGCAGTAGGATAGGAAATCAACAAGTTGTCATTGACTAGACCTCTGTCTAGTCTTTTCCATACTATTGAGCATGACCCCTTCTATTTGACCAAGTGAACCCGCTGCCATAGAAACCTAGGTCCACCAAGCCACAATCCTCAATCATTCTTAGAAAATCCAGGCTCTTGTTCATCTGGTATGGAAGGCCTCTCACTTTCTCTTCTATGTATGTTATCAAATTGAAATCTCCAAAGACACACCATGGGGTTGTGCATGTCATAGATTTGTGTCTTAGAACATCCCATAGAGGTCTTCTCAGAGCTATTGTAACTTGCTTCTTAGCAACGAGGTGCCTCCTACTGATCCCAATGATGTCCCAGTTGCCAATCCGGTTGATGGTAACTCACAGGTGGTCATCAATGTCAATTTGCCAACTGATCCTGAAAATAGTATTCGCGGGAGACCCCAAAAACCAGCTCGGGAAGCGTCCGAAGGGAAAGGTGATAGGGGTAAACCTACGGCCGATTTTCAAAATGTTGCAGGTTCAAAATGTAAAAATATCGCAACTGCAAAATCAATGCCATGCCCCCAACAAAGTCGAGTCCACATAATCTCGATAAAGCACCGGAAGAAACAAAAAAATCACCGAGAGAGCGGATGAAGCCGAGCCCTGGTTCAATCTCGAGGTAATGAAAATTCTTGAATCATTAACGAAGCAGGTGGAGTTAGTTGAGAAGAAAATTGAGGCTAATGAAAAGAAGGTGGAAACATACAATTTCGAGGTCGATCAAATCCGGGGAGCACCCCTGATATTGAAGGGGCCAGATTCAAGAAATTTATCTAGAAGCCTTTTCCTCCGATGCAGAACCGAGGCTCATCCCAAAGAGGTTCATATGCTCGATATCCCCAAATATAATGAGATCACTAATCCAAATGAGCATGTGACATCATATACGTGCGCAATCAAGGGGAACGACTTGGAAGACGAGGGAATCAATCGGTGCTACTGAAGAAGTTTGGGGAGAATTTGTCCCAGGGAGTAATTATATGATATCAAAACTTGCCCCCAAATTCCATTGAGTCCTTTGCTATGCTTGCAGATGCTTTATTAAAAGACCATTCCGTGGCCATCAAAGTCGAGACAAAAAAGTCAGACCTTTTCAAGGTCAAATAGAGAGACAACGAGATGCTCAGGGAGTTCGTGTCAAGGTTCCAGATGGAACACATGGACCTGCCTCCGGTTGTAGATGATTGCGCCATTTAGGAACTTACTCAAGGGATTAACCCTTGAAGTTCCTTGGCCTCTCAACAGCTAAAATAAAAATTGGTAGAGTACCCAGCGGTGACCTGGGCCGACGTCCACAACTGGTACCGGTCAAATATCAGGGTCGAGGATGACCAACTCGGAGCTCCTTCTAGGTTTGTTTACCCCATCAGGGCCGATGATAGGTCATAAAGAGCTGTTGATCATGAGCCAAGATCGGTCCGAAATCAGTAGCAACCATACAATGCAAATTGAAAGGGAAATAGGTCCGTACGTCACCCCATAAGGAACGAGAAGAGAGGTGATCGAGGTCCTAGTGGCCGACGTCTGATGAGCTAAAATGGTTTTGATAAGACGCTCGGTAGTAAGGAAGCACTAAGATATTAGAGTATAACTTCAATGTGTATACTGCCAGCATCGTGTCAGCCATCAGACACATCAAAGAGACCAAGTGGCTCGACCATTGCAGCCCAACCCTTTCCAAAGGGATTCTAACTTGATATGTAAGTACCATGACACTCATGGTCACAGGACCGAGGATTGCCAACAGTTGAGAGAAGAAGTTGTCGAGTTATTCAACAACGGGCACCACCGAGAATTCATGGGTGATCGAGCCAAAAACCACTTCAGGAACAGGTGAGCCAACAAACAGGTCAAATAGGAGGCTCATCAGCACGTAATCAACATGATCATCGAAGGAGTCGTAGTCCCCCAAGGACCAATAATAAAGTGCACTAAAGTATCTATCAAAAGGGAAAAACGCACCCGGATTATGGTCCGGAGGGAGCCATTTCGTTCAGCGACAAGGATGCTGAGGGCATCCTGTAGCCTCACAATGATGCATTGGTAATATCCATACTTATCAATAAATATCGAGTTAAACGTGTGTTGATTGATCGAGGTAGCTTGGCAGACATCATTAGATCAAGGGTCGTAGAGAAATTGGAGTTACATTAGTAAATCGTGCCGGCAATCCGGGTGTTGAATGGGTTTAACATGACATGTGAAACCACTAAAAGGGAGATAACCATGCTAGTACCGGCCGATATGATCCAAGAAAAAATTCTACGTGCTTGAGGGGGACATGAGATATAACGCATCGTGGTTTCACAACATGAGGGCGGTACTCTCGACGTTGCAGTAGGTGTTAAAATTCCCCATACCGGGGGAAGTTAAGACGGTCTAAGGAGAACAGCCGGCCACAAAGGAGATGTTCGTTGTCAACAAGGCAACCCAGGTGTCTATGATTTCGACATCAAGGAACGCAGAGCCAACCATAAAGGAAGAAATTAAATGTCAATCACTGATGTTGGCCTCGGCCGAACTGGAAAATGAGGTGCAGATGAGGAGGACGATTACGGTGTTCGGAGATCATTCATAGCTCCTAATCACACTAATGCCACCAAATCGACAGTCGAAGAGTTGGATAAAGTCATATTAATCAAACACCTACCGGATCGAAAGGTATACCTCGGCACGGGGTTAAACCCTGAGCTCAGGAAAAAAACTTAATGATTTTCTTAAAACTAATGTAGATTGTTTTTCTTGGTGCCATCTTGACATGATAAGGATCCCACCGGAGGTAATCACTCATAAGCTGCGTTTGGACCCAAAGTTCCACCCGGTTAAGCAAGAGAGGAGGCCATAGTCAGAGATCAAACATGCATTCATCAGGGATGAGGTATCCAAACTTCTTAAAATAGGATCCATCCGGGAAGTTAAATACCTGGACTGGTTAACTAACATAGTGGTAGTGCCTAAAAAGTGGAATAAGCTAAGAACATGTGCAGATTGCAAAGACCTAAACAAAGCATGCCCCAAAGATTCTTTCCCTTTGCCTAACATCGACCGAAATTTCAACTTTCTCGATGCCTTCTCCGGGTACAACCAGATCCGGATGGACCCGGAGGATCAAGAAAAGACTTCTTTCATCACTAAATTCGGATCCTACTGTTATAAAGTAATACCGTTTGGATTAAAGAATGCCGGTGCCACCTACCAATGCCTAGTAAACCGGATGTTCAAACAAAAAATAGGGAAACCAATGGAAGTTTATACTGACGGTATGTTGGTCAAGACCCTGTGAGCAGAGGACCACTTGAAACATTTGCAGGAGACCTTCGACATACTAAAGAAATAAAACATCATTGTTAGTGATTGTACCTATAACTATTCCTGCTTGTTGGTTATTTTGTTGCTTTGGAATTTATATAGCTTCTGTTTTCTTGGTGCGATTCTGTATTCCTTTGAATTGCGTTTTCTTTTGAGTTTGACAGTTTTTATTGGATGGATAAGCCCCTGCATTTTGGTAAATTTTTCCTGTCTGCTTATTGTTGATCTGATTGACACTCTTGTGATTGTTCTGCTCAGTCATTTGCTGTTGTTTGGTATGTTTGGCCTACTTTGGGGCTACGTGATCATTTGATGTTCCTGCTTCTTCTTCTAAATTCTTTTCCATGGAGACTACTAATGCTCCAGTCCTTTTCTTAGTTTCCTCATCATGAACTTTCTTAGGATAGGTATGTTACAAGTGGCCCATGTGCTTACAATAAAAACAGTGGCTTGGTACACTTTCATATTGAACTTCCAACCATCTGTCATCCCCATTCACATCTTGGTCTTCATCAAATCCCAACCAAACATGTGAGGGTCTTTCCTTAGTGAGATCAATTTTTATCTTGACCTTTGCTACACTTACTCTATTTTTTTGAAAGGAAGCTAGATCCAACAAAAAAGCTATGCCAACAGAAGATAGGAGAGGAGTTAGGATCTCCATGTAGTAAAAATGCCATGGAAGTTCAGGAATGATTATCCAAATAGTAATTATTGTTAAGTCTTCATTAGGATTGAATAATGGAGATCAATCCTCAATTTTCATCATTTACCCCTGAATATACATATATTGCTTATTCTATGCATTTGCATGATCATATTCAGTGTCCAAATCTATATAAATAACCTTAGAGTTGAAGTGTGAAATCTTCACACCTTCCATTAATTATGTTGGAGTGATTGAAGCTTCTTCTTATGACTTCCATCCTAGGCATTGTGTTAGAAAATTTTTTAACCTCAATGTATTGGCATCTGGTAGCCAATTCAATCTTGTAATCCTCCTTCTTGAAGACAACTATTGGGTGCGCTTGTTTGGTGGTGTGAATTCAATAGGGGTTCTTTCTTCTGCAAGTTTGGCTCTCATCTTGGTAGCATATGAGTGAGTGACACTAGGAAGTGGTGGCTTAGTAGAATTTTGGGATTTCTTTGTCTGGTCTGTTGAGGGCATGGCCCGTGTGAGGGTAGTATCAAGAACTTCAACAAGGGTGTGTCCAGTTGATTTAGGAGGTGTAATTTTGGCAGGTCTATCAAAGTTTGCAGAAACATTTGATTGTGTATGGTCATAGGTAGTTTTATTAGTTTTTTTTATTTGGTTATTCTGCTCAATTGCATTACTAATAGATTTTTGATTAGCCTTGGCTAAGGAATGATTGGACACATTATCTTTTGAAGCTATATGAGAATTGTGGCTATCTGATTTGACACACTCCTTACTTGATTTGGACAAGGAAAGAGTTAGTGCTCATGTTCATCCCTAGGAACGCCCTTGTCTTTGTAAGACTCTAGAAAATTGGACAATGCAATTGCAACACATGCTAAGGTTACATACTCTTGATGCTTTTCTTCCTCATTGGCAGCATTTCCTCCATTTTGTCCTACATTCATGGGTGTGACATTTTGTCGAGCACTTGATTTGCTAGGCTTTATTGTTGTGGTTTTTTGCAGAATCGTAATGTTTTGCTGGTTGTGAGTTGTGGAAGCTCGTGTAGGTCATTCGTTCTAAGAAACCATGGTCAAATCGCTTATGATGTGGTCATCTTGGTCCACTATAGCATCTCCCCCTGCGACTTTCTCCTGCAACATATCGGTTGTTATTTGCATGTGATCGGACTTCTGTGATTTCTAGGTGTCTTGGACTATGGGTTGAGTAGCAACTATGTCTTCTAACGGTAAGCAAATAGTTGCTTAAGATGAAGATTCTTCGACTGCCAGGATAGGTTTTGTACGAATTATTTGAAGAGGGTTGTCCACAACTCGAAGGGTATATTTTTTAGGTTGGTCCGGTGGTTTTCCACCACCGGCTGGTGAGGGATTCTGCATAACTCCGATTTTGCTACTTGTCTCGTTGGTCTCTCCGATGGATATTGTATGGAGAGAGAATTTTTTTCAAAACTACACTTCCTCCGCACGTGCTAGTCCAAATTTTTTAATAGCATGATATCTGGATTTTTTTCCAGAACTAAAATGTTCAAAGAAACACAAATATATCCAATTTCTTGTTGATGTTTGCAGACATACACACACACACACACACACACACATACATAAATATAAAAATAGAACGAAAGAGAATAGGAAGACGTAAATGACATGATGGATTTGGCAATATACTTATTTCGCGGACAACCATTTGGTATTAAAGTATGCTGGTATTCTTCTTCATATTAGTTGTTAGTATCATATTTTGTTGAGTCAAACCTAATAAACATTTTTCTTTCACAGGAAAACTTGATAAAAATATTTTATTTAGTTGATTTACATATTCGTTTATGCTTTCAAAAATAACCCTTTCTGTTATGATCTTTGAAATTGGTATTTTCGCATTTTTTGCAGTCATGATAAAAATATTTCTTTTATTAAAGATTAGCTGTCTTACTATCATTGTTGTGTTTGGCAAGCATTTGTTCATGAAAAAATATTATCAAATTACTCCCTTCGATTCACTTTAAGTATTTCTTTGGATTTTTTCACACATATTAAGAAAATCATCTTTTAGCATTAATTAACAATGAAAGACACGAAAAATAAGCCGCAACATCCTCTCAGAGCCGCTCCACCAGGGCATCCTTCTGCCTAATCTGAAAGACACGGAAAATAAGCCGATTAGAACCTAGTATGGCGATGAAAGATAAAATTATGGGTATAGAATACCTGCTCGTTGAAGTCGGCCCTCTCTTGGAGTGCTCTTTCCGAGCCCACCTGGAGGTTGATCAATTCCTCCTCTTTTCGGGCACATAGAGCCTCCAGCTCAACCGACTCCGACATAAGCTTCTCAAGATCCTCTCCACGATGAGTCAACTCATCTTGCATCTTGGAGAAGGCTTGGTCATACAGCTTCTTGACCTGCAACACAGAGGAAGAAAGTTAGAAAGAAGGGGTAGGAAGTTGAAGAACAACATATTATTGCAAGAACTTCACCTGCTTTTGGAGCCTCTCGGCCTCCTCGAGGGCAACGGGGTGTCGATATCGATCTCCTCCTTTACGCCTTCAAAATAATCTTTGAATGCGTCATCCCCTCCGTGAGAGGCCCCAAGACCGAGAGCATTCCTCTCTTGGGCGTCTTATATCTCCCCTGGAGAGAAAGACGGGGCCGATTGAAATTCATCGGCAACATCAGACTCCATCGAGGCTTCCTCTCGCCCCCGAAAAATTTCGGAAGCAGATCCCTCGAATTCACCATCACGGACTGTGCCATGTCCGACAGGCAGCTTGGGGACTACACCCGAAACCTCCTCGAGGGTCTCCTCAGCACAAGGCGGGTCCGCATCGGCTGCCTCCAACTCAGTAGAAGACCGCCCAACAACTTTTGAAGCATCAGTGCTTCGTTTTGCCCTTTGTACCGAAGGGCAGGTATCATCACTCTCTTCCTCAGCTCGCAGGCTCTCAGCGGCCATTGAGGATAGGACCGTGTCATCGGTCTTAGGCTTCCGAGCCTTTGCCTTTTTTGGATTTTGGAGACTCCGTCGAGGCCTCCTTCTTCCTTTTCTTGTCCCTGGAAGTCTTCGGTGCCTCTTCCTCACCATGAGGGGGCGGTCTCATCAACACGCCTTCCCCAAGACCTGCACAAGAGTGTTATATCAAAAAACACCACCATCATAAATACTTACAAAGAATGAGAAAACAACAATAACAAGAGCATACTGTGGTTCTTAGCCTGCCACCATGTTTTATCTAGATCGCGTCAGACGCGTTTGTTGTATGGAAAGGCGCAGTCCAAAAGTTTGACCCACCCCGGAAGGTCCTGGACCGCGCTGGGGAACCAAACGGTGGCTGCACAATTAGAAGAAAATCAGTCAAGAGAAAAAGAGGTGGAAAAACATACTCAATTCAGGGATACTTACGTTTCATATTTCATTCCTCCGGGAACGACATTCTATCAGCAGGGATGACGTCCGAAGTTCTGATTCTAACAAATCGGCTCATCCATCCCCGATCCTTATCCTCGTCGATGCAGGCGAAGAACGCCTTGGCAGATCGACGGTGCAGCTTAATTAGGCCCCCTCGGAAGAGACGAGCGCTGTATAATCTGATTAAACAGTCGAGGGTGAAAGTCATTCCCTCGACCATGTTGGTAATGTATCGAATCATATATACAATCCTCCAAAATAAGGATAAATCTGACCGAGTTTCACTTAATATTGGCGAGATAAGTCGAGAATCACCGGGTCAATCGGTAGAGAGGAAGAATCTACGGGGCCAAAGGTAAAAAGGTATGTGTATACGCTGAGAAATCCATCCTTATGCCTGACTATGGTCTCGTCAGCTGTAGGGATTTCCACTTGGGCCACCTCCGCCCAATGGCAGTCAAGTTTTACCCTCTCTATATCGGATACTACATTTATGTATTGGGACATGGGCTCGCATCGGCCCGGTATAGAAGGGGGTTTTTCAATTGTGAAATCGGAGACGGTGTCGAAAGGACCAGGGATGCACTGCTTGATGGTAGGAGGAGTTTTTGACTTACCCTTAGACGGGCGTGATGAAAAAGTGACTCCCTCCTTTTATGGTATCATTTTGGAAGTTTTTTCCATGGTTATAATCGAGTTTTGAAGAGAGAGGATAAAGAAGCAAACAGATATAGAAGGTAAGAGTGAGAAACACTTAGTAAAAGTTTGAAGGTTTGATGAAGATGTAAAATTATGAAAAGGGAAGTGATTGAAGTATTTATAGAGGCCCTTTGGGCATGCTTGAAGTGGAAAGGTCGAACCAATAACGGTTCATGGGTTTCTCGAGCATTGTGTTGACAACAACCTCTTCGCAGATTTTTATGTCACATCATTTAATGCTCTGAAGAGACTGATGTCATAATAGGGATATAGAAGATGCAGGAAGTCAAGACCGTTTCTTATCACTTCACTCTAAGAAATGCCAGGACTATTTGTATACGGCTAAAATCGGAGAACCCGATTTTACGATCATTACGACACTCAGAAGGCTCGAAGGTTCAAGTTTTGGCATCGAGGGGGCATATCGAGGGTTCTCGACCCCGAAGCAGTGTAGATCGAAGACCATCATGAAAAGACGGAAAATCCCCAAAAGGCACGTGGTTAAAGCTGACCAAGTACGCAAAATAGTACAGGCCCGTACCATGACATTAAATGGTTGTACTAGCCATCTCTCTTTTGTAATAATTACACATGTACTATATTGGGATTCCCCCTCATATATAAAGGGGACCCTTGTCACTTTGTAAGACACATGATATTCAATACAAGAACAAGAACATTCTCTACTCTCTAATAAAAACACTCTCTACATTTATTCCATTGATTTATTGCCTCTCATTTATTGTGTTCATTAGTTGTTCTTCATTTATTTATCATTATTAATCACAAATAGGCCATCTTCGAGGCCTTCAGTACTGCTATATCATTCTCGACAGCCCTTTGTCAAGATCTTGAGCTCTACCTTGAGGTTCATTCCGACCAAGCTCGAGACCCTGTCCCTCCACTGCTCGGTTTGCATAATTTCATTACCTTTCGCTCTTATTTTGTTTTCTCACTTCTCACCTAGAATCTACTGCCTAAACAACTGGTATTAATATAAATCACGTATTTTTAGAATCACAAAATCAAATATAATTGTGATAACCATTTTCAAGGTAAACACTAGCAATGTTGACACTATTATGGCTCAAAAAGAACTGATTGTCAACATAACCATAGTTCACAGTGCCACTGCACATTACATTAAGCAACAGAGAGTAAAGAGAATCACATGCAGACTTCTATGAGTACTAAGTATTTATTTGTTTATGAGACATCAAATAGTGTGTCTCGATGGAAGCTCGCCAACATATCATCTTGATAGAGGACATGGCAGCAGACTTCACAGTTGGATTATCGAATTGGTTAAGTTCAATCTTAACCAAGTTGTGCTTTTGTTTTTAACAGTTTGTTGTCTTCTTAAACAGTAAGAAATCTGTTGAAATGATACTGTTGATGTATTCTGTTGTGCACTTCTCAATCCCTTACCATCCACTTGAATGTAGTATGAAAAGATAAAAGAAGTATTTGATATCCTGTATTTGATTCTAGTAATATGATCTCATGGTGTAATTTAGTTGATATATATGTATGAGAGATGTTGACTATACTGTTGTCTCGAGGATGTACTCCCCAACACTATGTTGAAGTATGTTAAGTTTCAATCAATTGAAACTAAATCGATAATTCGCCCAATAACTCCCCGATAAGAGCTACACCGATACCAATCCGCCAGATATCTTATCGGGTGGCTAGAGGATTAATACATTTAAAAATCGATAACCGATAAGCCAAACTGTTAAGAGTAAATAACGGTCAAATTCGCCCGATAAGCAGCCCTACTCCTAGGCTCTTTACTCTAAGGGCAAATTTGGAAAGAAAAAGTTAATTCCTTCTTGATATTTGCTAAAATCAAATATTGTGGATCATAAAAAATCAAAAATCACTTAAAGTCGACCGGAGTGAGTATCTGTTACTGTTTGCTCTCCACTGTCAAGCCGTACAATTTTTTAAACATGTATATGGGGTATTACAGAAAATTTGAAGGAAAAAATGCAATTGATTTGTATAAATGGTATAATTATCATGGTAATTGATCTCGGAATAATATAATTTAAGTACCACAAAAACATAGTACGACTAAATATACCAAAGTTTCTCTATAAAGTAAATCCAACTATTATTAATCAACTAACTATGATATTACATGTGTGAAAAAACAAAACAAAAAAAAAACTTCTTTAAGAAATAGTTTGATTAAGAATCAAACCCATAAGTACATGATTGTAATTGTGTCATGTCATTCAAAGATAGACCGAGATGTCAAGGAAATTAGCGTCTCCATAAAATAAAATTTCTCAAGATTGGGAGCTCAAGTCAGACCCAAGTGAGGTTGGAGCCTTCATATACCTTAGATATGCTATTTAGTTTAGATAGAGTTGTAATGTGCAGCCATTTCAAACAATGATATTTGATCAATATAATCTTATATATTTGTCCAAAGGACCTTTTTTTTTTTTTGAAAAACAAAGATACTTCATTAATATTAACTAGGATTTTGCACCCATAATATGTTCATTACATAAGCCACTATCGGCCAAAACAATGACATGCAAGGCACTTTCATTACTCAGTGCTGCTAAATGCTCGCACTGGTTAGTAGAACAAGTTCTTACATACATATACCCCTCTTGATCCTTGTGGTAGGCTGTTTTGACAAGTTTAGGAGGTAAAAGTAGAACATTTAGTTTATCATAACTATTATCCAAGAGAGGAGCTTTTGCCAAGTGTGAGCAACCATATTCCCTTTTGCCAAGTGTGATTTTCCTTTGCCTGGATGTCTTGTTCATTAACCACTTGCATTCATAAACTAAGTTGTTATAGGTTGGGTAGTCATCATGAAGAAGACGTATTACCTCTGTTGCATCAGTTTCAACTTCGACTGAGAATAAGTTTTCCCTGGTAACTAAGTGTAGTGCATGCCGAAAAGCTAGAAGTTCCACCTGAATTGATGAAGTTGCATGTGTTTTCTGGTTGTACCTGTCCTCCACTGACCAGTATAATCTGTAACGGACCTTGAGCAAACTTATGAATAGAAAATTCAACTCTCTTCCGTATTAGAATATGATACAAATCAAATACAATAGAATAATTAATTAAAGATATATGCACCATAACTAATGTTTGGTAACAATCACAATTTTCCTATTAAATCTCGAGCAATTAGATTTCACAATCAATTTTTAATATGTCCAAATTATCGGAATACCAGATCAAATCAAAAACATTTATTTGTCATTTGAAGTGATAATTTTGTATTATAGAAAAATAAAAGTTAATAAATATTATGTGAAGATAGATATAGATATAGAACACCCTCCAGCACGTGGTTGGGTACTCACTTTAGTACTTTCCAAGAATAAATATTTGAAAAGCTTTTCCTCCCTGAGAGAGAGTCCTTTAGTAATAGCATCTAAACCTTAAGATTAGCCTCTTCAAGCGTTAGGTATGACTGTTTTATGAATTTCATACAAGTCTATATACTTATCTAAAGTTCTTTTTTGGCTTATAAAAAAAGTTGCCAAAGTAACTTCAAATATTCTGAATTTTTTTTTTTTTTATATACATAAAACTTTATTAGAATCATATTTAGAAGTAAAAAAAATTCTCTCTTATGATGAATAACCAACCGAACTCTCTAAAAAATTACTAGTTAATAATTATTGAATGCAATTAATAATCATGGACATCAAAGGAAGCCGACTGTTTTTTTTTATTTTTTTACTAATCATGCATTATTAACTATTGATATTTTTTTGTAACATCCCATAATGAAGTAAACATGATTTGTATCATAGAACGCGTGAAATTGGGAAGAGATTGTGTAATGACTAGACTTGTCGTTTTGAGAATTTTCCCTCAGTTCTAGTTTGAGGTTATGAGTAGCTTCTTATGGTGTATTATGCCTTTCATATATTGTTGGGTTTGGTTTTCGAGTGGTTAGGGATTGATTTAGAAGGATGACTCTCACTTGAGAAGCTTGAAGTTGAAAGAGTTGAGCAAGTTTGACTTTTGTGTATTTGACCTTGGACCAGAGCTTTGATGGTTCTGGTAGGTCCGAATGCTGATTTTGGACTGGGCGTATGCCCGAATTTGCATTGGGGATGTTCCTAGTAGGTTTTTGCTCTAATTGGCGAAAGTTGGAAATTTAAAGGTTTGGAAAGCTCATAGGTTTTAACGAGAGTTGGCTTCAATGTTATCGAGTTTAGATTGTTGTCCCGGAAGTTGGAGTATGTTCATTATGTTATTCGAAACTTGTGTGCAAATTTTGAAGTCATTCCGAGTTGATTTGATATGGTTCGACACAAGTTTTGAAAGTTAAAAGTTCAAAAGTTCTTTGAGTTTGAATTTGGGTGCGATTTGTGATTCTGATGATATTTTATGTGATTTGAGACCTCAAGTAGGTTCATATTGTAATTTAGGACTTTTTGGTATGTTCGGATGAGGTACCGAGGGGCTTGGATGAGTTTCGGGGTGGTTTCAGATCATTTCAGAAGGGTTTTGTGTTGCTGGTTGGTGGTGTTAGGTAATACATCGTGATTGTGAGCATGAGATCGCGTTCGCGAAGAGTCATGTGAGCTAGAGGAAATTCCTTATATGCGTTCGTGGTTACCGGGACGCGATTGTGAAGTGTTTTTGCATGAAGGTCTATGCGTTCACGAAGGTTGAATCTCGGACACGAAGGGCAATTAGGAGCTGGAGCTTTCTGCGTCGCGTTGGGGGGTGTGTTCACTTTCTCGATGTTTGGGCGCATTGGACAACACGTTCGCGAGCCATTCGCCTCGTTCACGGAGAAGAATTCTTGTCGGAGGCAGTTTTGTGCTTCACGGACGCGAGGCTTCTTCTGCGTTTGCGAAGGTTTCACTTGGGCAGTGCTATAAAGTACTCTATTTTCAGCCTTTGAGTTATTTTATCACATTTTGAATTACGGAGCTCATATTTTGGTGATTGTAATGATCCGACCAAACGTTTTGAGATTAGCGTTTCATTCAGTGATTTGAGACTTTGAGTAGCTTCATACTATGTATTATGACTTGCGTGTATGGTTGGTTTCTTTTTCGAGCGGTTCGGGATTGATTTGGAAGAATAATTCTCGTTTTAGAAGCTTTAAGTTGGAAGAGCTAACCAAGATTTGACTTTTGGATAAATGAAACTTTTAATTATTCCAATAAGTTTGTATGATGATTTTGGACATGTCCACCATGTTTGCTTAAATTCCGATGAGTTTTGGATAAGTTTGGGGTGTATGGTATTTTTTTTGATTTCGGCATCAATTTTAGCATAAATATTATCATATTGGATAAAACTACCTTCGATTCGTGTTTCGACTAAACCATTATATCCTAATCGTAATTTTGGAACCATAGCAACTGAAATCATCAAGTTTCGACATTGTTTGAGGAATTTATGGTCATTTTACTTAAACTTGGGTTGCCAGATTTTTCAGATTAATTATGAAAATGCCACTAATTTGTATTTAAAAATGTGCACTATTTTCAAATATTAAAATCAACATATCTCCTTCATTATAAAAGTAAAATGGAGTAACTCAAAAGCCTAACATGATTGGAATATCACGAAGAATCCATTGGAGGCCTCAAAAGCGAGTTGAGGAATCATTTGGTACAAAAAATGAGGCAGAACAACTGGGCATTTTTGGCTATTAAATTTGTTGGAGTTTTTCTCATCTTGAAAGTTTGGGATTGGAAGAATTCAAGGATGTTCTTCAAGTTTTTTCCATGGGGTAAGGTCTAAACCATAACCTATCCCAACTGGAGGTGACTGTACAGAAGCTAAGGATCCCAACATCCCTCCGGTAAGACAAAAGAAACGCCCTATTGCAGAGGCCAGGAATAAATTCGTTAAAGAAAAGGTAACTCACTTACTTGATACTGGTTCAATCCAATAGGTAAAGTATCCATACTGGTTGGCTAATATAGTAGTAGTTCCTAAGAACAATAAATTTTGCATGTGTGTAGATTATAAGGACTTGAATAAGGCGTGCCCGAAAGAGTCATTCCCACTGCTAAATATTGATGAAATGATTGACGCGACGGTCGGGCACGGGTTAATGAGTTTCCTTGATGCTTATTCCGGGTACAACCAAATTAAGATGAACCCAGAGGATTAGGAAAAGACTTTGTACATAACGTATTTTGGCACATATTTCAATAATGTGATGCCCTTCAGTTGAAGAACGCCAGAGCCACTTATCAGCGGCTCATAAACAAGATGTTTGAAAAATAAATAGGGAAAACTATGGAAGTTTATATAGAGGATATGCTCGTTAAGTGTTTGAATGAAGGTTATCACCTTAAGCATCTGCAAGAAACTTTTGACATCCTAAGGAAGCATAACAAGAAGCTTAACCCCAAGAAGTGCGCGTTCGGGGTCAGCTCCGGTAAGTTCCTAGGATTTCTGGTATCACAAAGGGGGATTGAGGTAAATCCCGATAAGATCAAGGCCATCGAAGACATTCTGGATCAGCTATCAAGCGTGAAAGAAGTCCAAAGGCTCACAGGGAGATTGAACGCTTTGAGCAGATTTATTTCTCGATCATTAGAGAAATGCTACCGTTTCTTCGCATTGCTCAAAAAGAAAAACAACTTCGAATGGACTCCGGAATACCAGCAAGCTTTGAGAGATTTGAAAAGGTACTTGTCAGTTCCTCCATTGCTTTCAAAACCAAAGGAAGGTGAAACACTGGTTGTCTACCTCGTAGTCTCGGATGTACCGGTAAGTGCAGTTTTTGTCCGAGAGGACGAAGGTACGCAATCTCCAATTTATTATTCTAGTAAAATTTTAATGGGAGTGGAAACTCGCGACCTGCACTTGGAGAAGCTGGCCTTAGCTCTCGTAGTTGCTTCTCGAAAGCTGAGGTCCTACTTCCAATGTCAGCCGATAGCTGTGGTTATCATATTTCCCCTGTGGAATATCCTTCACAAACCCAAACTCTCGGGTAGGTTGGCCTAATGGACCGTCGAAATTAGCGAATTAGACATAGAATATAAACCAAGGACTGCATTAACTCACAAGTCTTGGTTGACTTTGTGGCTGATTTCAGTCCGGGATTGCTGACTCTAGCAACCAAAGAGGCAGTAATGGTGTAAGAATCGACATCGGGAGTTTGGACCTTATTTACGGAAGAAGCCTCCAACGTAAACAGGTTTGGGCATGGCATAGTATTAACCACGCCTTCAGGAGAAACCCTAAGGCAAGCCATCAGAACGGTCCATTTAACTAACAATGAAGCAGAGTGTGAGACTTTGATTACAGGATTCGAACTGGCTCGGGGACTAGATTCCGAGGTCAAAGAAATCAAGTGCGACTCACAGTTGGTGGTAAATCAGGTCAATGGGATCGTTGAAACCAAAGAGGAGTGCATGCAACAATACATGGTGAAGGTCCAGACTCTGCTGGCTTGATTTCTGGAGTGATCGATTACTCATATCCTGAGGGAAGAAAATGCAGAAGCTGATGCACTGGTTAACCTAGGCTCATAAATGGAAATGAAGGGGTCAGAGTCTGCGACAATACTACAACTGACGCACTCGATCCTGGATGCAGATAAATATTACGAGGTAAACACTACTAATTTGGTCTGGGATGGAGGAATGAGATCATCGACTACCTTGAGCACGACAAATTGCTCAAAGATTCTAAGGCATCTCGGGTGTTGCGTGTCAAAGCAGCATGGTATAGCTGTAAAGGAGGACAATTGTACATAAAATCTTTCCAAGGACTGTTGGCCCGATGTTTGGGAGCATCCGAAGCAAAGTACATTACGCGAGAGGTCCACGATGGAATGTGTGGAAACCATTCGGGCGCAGATTCCTTAGTGTTAAAACTGGTAAGGGCATGGTATTATTTACCCCATATGGAATAAGACGCCAAAGGATTCGTAAAAAAATGCGATCAGTGACAATGCTATGGATTTCTAGTACATCAACCGGCAGAACCATTGCATTCAGTCCTGTCTCCGTGTTCGTTCATGAAGTGGGGGACGGACATCGTCGGACCTCTGCCGCTGTCTCCCGGTAAGGTAAGATTTCTTTTGATTTTAATTGATTATTTCTAAGTGGGTTGAAGCAGATCCTTATCAGAAAATCGGCGAATGCGAAGTGGTGGATTTCTTATGGGAAAACATAATTTGCAGGTTCGGAATACCAAAAGAGATAGCATGCGACAATGGGCCATAATTTATTGGCGCAAAGATCACAAAGTTCCTTGAAGATTTGAAAATAAAGAGGATCACATCTTCACCCTATTATTTGAGTGCAAATGGTCATGCAGAGTCAACAGAACAAAGTGATTATACAAAGCCTCAAGAAAAGGTTGGAAGCGATTAAAGGTAAATGACCTGAGGAACTACCCGGATTTTTATGGGCATACCGAACAACGGCCAATCAAGCATGGGAGAATCTCCCATTTACCTTGTGTGCGGAGCAAAAGCCTTAAATCCGGTGGAAGTAGGGGTCAACTTGGAGTTACTCGATGAGTGGAGGGACTTGGCACATATAAGGATGGCGGTACAAAATCAGAAAATGGAAAGATATTACAATCGAAGATCCAACCTTCGTTACTTTAAAGTGGGAGATTTGGTTTTAATAAAAGTAACACAAAACACCCAGGAACTCAATGCATGGAAGTTAGGCCCAACCTAGGAAGGCCCCTACCGAGTTTCAACTGTGGGGAAAGGTTCGTACTATTTGGAGAATTAGAATGGAGAAAATTTGGCAAGCAATTGGAATGTGGCACATCTGAAGAGATATTATTGCTGACAAACATTGTTCATACTGAACAGATACGCTGCACTTTTTTCCTTCGTCCAGTTTTTGTCCCAATTAGGTTTTTCTTGAAAGGTTTTTAACAAGGCAGCAATGGAAAGCATAATACGAAGAGAGGTTCAACTACATCAAGAAGACCTTTAATAGAAATTCACACAAGCGAAGAACCACTCCGGGGCGGTTATATAATCTTTGGCTCTATAGCAAAATTCCTACCGAGAAATACGTTTGCTATAAAGCAAAGGTTACCAGACCATTCACAAGTGAAAACCACTAAAGGATTGTTAGATAGTCTTTTGCTCGAAATAATAAATTATTAAATGGAAGCGAAGTTTGTTACCGAGCGGAGGATTGTCTAACAATTCATTAGTGGGATCCTCGAAAGTGCAAGATTCCCAGTGTTCCAATTTGCATTCTTCGCATTTGAACACTAGGGGGGATGATATGAGAATTAAGCAACAATGACTGCCACGTTGACTAGAGCACGAAATCTGGAATATAATTGTGTCATCGGGACCGGGGACTGCGCCGCTAGCCCCATAGAAATAAGTTGTAGAAATTAGCCACAAGAAATGGCAATTTCTCTAACATAACGCATGCTTATGTATTTTTTGAAATGGAAGGAATAAAATAAAGTTCTATTATTTTTTATCTTTTTTCTTGTCTGATCGATGAGTTGATTTTATCATTTGAATGTTAAACAAGTACTTCAAATGCTAGTGCCGTAATGAACATGAGTTATCCTCTTCAAGAGTACCGTAAACATAAGAGGGACCTCTATTATGAAAACCCTCACGTTAGAGGGTTGATTTCAGAAGAACTTATGCACGGAATCAAATTTCTTTCGGGGAAAAATACACCCAAGGCCTTACATAATAAGATGCAAATAGTAAAACATGCGCAAAACTCTTAAGAAAAAAGAACAAAATGCAAAGATTAAAACCTGTGTAAATGTTCAAAACAAAAGAAAGACTCGAACAATACTTGAGAAAAATGATACTTTTATTTACAATAACGTGCCAAAATGGCATAGATACGAAATTTGGAAAAAGAAAATAAAAGCTAAACCGTTGCATCTCTGGAACCCATAGAAAAGAAGTGTCCGCGCCCCCAGGGGAAGTAGGTATATTTGCTGATGGCTCAATATTTTGTCCCTCGTCTGTTTGGCCTTTAACATCTTCTCCTTCCGTTTCCTCTTCAGTTCCTGAAGTTTCAGAACCGGAACTAGAAGAACTGAAAGCATTAGGCTCTGCCGAGTGACCATTTTTAGCAGCTAACTTAAGCTCACGGGCCTTAGCAATTTTGGCATGAAAGTCAATGATACCAGCTTTGACCTCTTCCAAGGTTTTTCTCCTCATGATGTACATAACATAAGTTTTCTCAAAAAATAAGGAAGTTGCTCGACACTTAAGTTCTTCTTTGAGTTGGGTTACCTTGGCAGAAAGGTTATCCGGGCGGATCTAACAGATATGAGGCTAATATTAAGGTCATGGACAGTTGAGCTAAAGAGCTTATTATGCTCAATAATTTTCCTATACTTCTTCTCCAACTGGGAAGGTTTCACCCCCACATCAACAAGCTCTTCAGTTTTGGAGTTCAAGGTTGCCTCGTGGTCAGTTGCGGAGGCAGCCTCGTGGTCGGTTGCGGCAAGAACAACATCATGGACGTCAACCCATTTGGGCCTGGCATAGTCAAATTAAAACCTCAGCGGGCCAATCTCCAATCTAAGGTTACCACTTCTTGCTCGCTTTACTGCAAATGAGTCTCCAATAAAATGACCTTAGGACCTATGGCTTCCAATTCTGAGAGGCGAACGACAGTTTGCTCTTGCTCGACCAAAAGTTGACCCCGTGCGAAAGTAAGTTCTTCCTTTTCCGGAATCAACCTTTGGAGGCCCTCTGAAGCAAGCAAGTTGGCCTATAAAGAAATAAATTCATGTTTAGGATATTTTCAAGCAAAAGCAAATGAAATAACAAAGTAAGTAAAGAATGTACCATTGCGGCGTTGTGCATGGCATTGTTCAACAAGGACTCTATCGAGAAAGCCTGTATCTTTTCCCAATCTTTCTCTGAAGCCAAAGGCTTCATATAGTTAGAAAGTTACACCGGCCGGGATAGCAAATTGCATCTGGTGGAGACCGAGAGAGTAACCCTCCTCCTTCTTTGCAGATCTTCTAAGGGGGAGCATAGTTTTGTCCCAAATTCCCATGAACTCGGGATTGGGGGAGATGGAAACCCTCTTCTCGGGCAGATGCGGCCGGTGGAGATAATGTAGCATGTGGTTGTGAAAGAGTTGATGAAGGTGGAAATGATGCATCACTTGATGGTGTCAGCGAAGATGGAGATAAATCTGATGGAGTTGAAGGGTGAGAATCAGTTGTGACAAACACATTGCTGGTTGTTGGTTGCTTGTAAATTGAGGACGGAAGGGACTCGATACTCAAAAATATTCAAAAAAACTATTCAATAACGAGTACAATCATACTAAAATCATTCAATTATGACCACAAATCGACCCTCAAACCCTCAAATCTTACTCTCCAATCCCTAGTCCAAAATCCCCCAATTTCACCTTAAAAACACATAATCTAGGTGCATAAATTAATAGGTATTAAATATTAATGAATAGAAATGATCAAAAGTTGCTTACCTCTTTAAATCTAGTGAAACCCCTCCCAAATATCGCCATTAGCCGAGCTTGCAAAGTCTAAAAATGAATAAAAGACTCCAACCCTCGATTATATCTTTTGCCCATGCATCTCGCACCTGTGGTTCACTTAATCGCTTCTGAGGTCCCGCAGATGTGGCCCAAATTCTGCTACTGCTGTTTACCTTAAGGCCCCCTACTTTCACATCTGCGGACAAAACTCCGTAGAGGCACACCTGCGCCCAAGAATCCGCTTCTGCGGAAAACTCCTGGCTCTCGCATAATCCGCTTCTGTGACCATCCTCCCGCATCTGCAAGCTCGAAGGTGTAGAGTCTTCCTCGCACCTGCACAATGCCCCAACTTCACTCAGAACTGCTTCTAAGACCCCTTAGCCGTTCAGCAGCTCCACACATGCGGCCCCTTTCGCACAGGTGTGGTTGCACAAGATCTAATCATAGTAGAAAATTCATAAGTCCAAGTTCAATCTGATTTCAATCTCAATCCCACCTCGAGGCCCCTGGGACCCCATCCAAGAATACCAACACATCCTAAAACATGATAAGAACTTATTCAAAGCCTCAAATCACATCCAGCAACATAAAAAAACATGAATCACACCCCAATTCAAACCTATTGAAACTAATGTACTTCCAACTTCTACAATCGATGCCGGAACCAATCAAATCAACTTCGATTGACCTCAAATTTTTCACAGTCTAAAAATATACAAAGGACCTATTCCAACTCCCGGAATCAAAAATGCGAGCCCGATATCAACAAAGTCAGCTCTCCGTCAAACTTCTCAGCTCTCCAAACCTTCAACTTTCCAACTTTCGCCAATTCAATCCAAACCACCTACGGACCTCATATCGATATCTGTACACACTCCTAAGTCCATAATCACCAAACGGAGATAATGGAATCATCAAAACTCCATTTTGGAGTCGTTTATCCATAAGTCAACATCCGGTCAACTCTTTCAACTGAGGCTACCAACCTTGAGACTAAGTGTCCCAATTCATTCCACAATGTCTATTGAACCAAACCAACTACTCCGGCAAGTCACACCACAACAATTGAACATAGAATAAGAAATAAATGGGGTAACAGGGCTACAATACTCAAAATGACCGGCCGAGTCATTACAGTTAAGTACTTAAATACCTTTTACTTTTGTTCTGTTACTATTGGCTGTTTTGTATGATAATTTCAGTTGAATACCCTCTGTCATTTCCCTTTAGCCCGCTACAGTTATAGATATATCTTCACCTTATCTGTTACGGTTACACCTACGCTTTTACCTTATTTACTTCTATTATATGTCCTCTTCAAATTCATGCCTTTACTTTTTATTAGCCATACCAGTTACATGCCTTTAATTATCACGTGATTTACTTGTTAGATGCCTTAACCTGCTACATGTCCTCACTCACTACATGCCTTCAGTTACTACATATCTTCACTTACCATATGATTTTACTTACCATATGCTTATACTTCTTGAATGCCTTCATTTGCCATATGCTTCTACATGCTACATGATTTCATATGTATTGAATGCCTTCATTTTATCCCTATTATTACTTGATAAACATCTTACTATGTTTCATGTTCTACTTCCCTTTGCTTAACCAGATTGAATTTTATATTTGTTGTGTGCTTACTCTTAGTGGAAGCCTTGCCTTTATATGGTGTAGACTAGCTCTGTGGTGTTGTGTTGCCCATCTTATTTTATTGAGTTTGTATTCCTAGTTTATTTTCGTGTGTTAGTTTTCTTCATATTACATTGTAAATTTCATGTATTCGGTTATTGTAGAATAGTTACATGTAATTTATGTATATGTATATCCGAGGATCGGGTTGTACGCAGACACGAAGAAGATATTATATGTGTGCAATCGGGTTGAACCCCACAATTGTATTGATATGATATATGGTATCGAGTTGCATGACACAACAATATTTATACTATATATTGTGGATCAGTGTTACACCCCATGTTTTTGTACGTGAGAGTACATCGTACGTCAACTGATGTAAGCTCATAAATGAGATCATCTTTGAAAGTACATAAAGTAAGTTAATCATTTTACCATGGAGGTTAAAATTATTTAAGATCATGAATAACAAGTATCAAGATGGTTGGAAGGCTTAGAAGCTAAATGAATTGAAGAAAATAAGTCTCGTCAAAAGTCGACCAGTTAGGAATGTTATAACATATACTTTTGGGGTGAGACTAGGGTTATTACCATGATAAGAAGGTTATTCTATGATTTATATTAGTCATATCATAGTCGTGTATTATGTTTTAAAGTCAAGCGAGTTGTGGAACAAAACTTTGCAAAGGTTATCGCAAGTTACATTCATAAATATGCTGAACAATAGGTCAAATGTAGATGAGATTTTCTACAAATATACTTGGAATTATGGGACAATATACATATCAAATTGACCGTCTGCGAGTCTAGTTCGTAACGCATTAAACTGTTCGTCGATACTATATTGGAGTAGAGAGATATTTGCAGTTTTGCGAGACTGTACAGACTGCATAGGTGACAAGTAGGTGTGTCACTAAAGCCTTTTGAGCAATACACTTCGTGTATTATATGAGGTATTTTTTGGATATATCATACACCAAATTGAAGGTATTATAATGAGGTTTTTAACTCTCTTAGATGTTCGTTCATATGACATCCGGATAAAAATATATAAATGTCAGAAGAAGGGCCAATGCTAGGGTGCCAAGCTAGCACCTCTTTGACTTTTCAAAAGTTGATATATATGGGTTTTAAATCGTCTTTATCTTAATATTTTTCATAGAACACGACCATAGAACCCCCATAAACTTACCCTTAAGCTCTCTGCAAGGGTTTCAAAGAAGATTAACATCTCGGGCATGAAATCAAGAAGCGATAACATTAGAACGATCCCTACGACGTAAGTATCACTATATCACATCACGTTTTCTTTGTAGTTTTAGTTTTGGATAGTAATTCATAGTTAAGAAAATGCCTATTTCGGTATTTAAGATTTTAAATATCAATTAAATTTGATAAATTCATTTCCTAATATTGAGAACTCACGGGATGGTGATCGGAAGCCGTGAATTCGATTTATTTCACCTTTAGTGGAGTGTTTTGTAGTCCATTCGTGTTGGCATCTCGTGCTGATATTTTATGGATTTTTGGAGGATAAAATTTACTTAGAAACACCACATAATGATGGAATTGTGGGTTGGACGTTCGTTGTTATATTTTTTAGGTTGTTTGACACTACTTTGGTTGTCGTTTTATGTATGAAATGATTAGGGTGTGTGGGATGTTTTGTGGTATATTGGGATGGAGATTGTCACACCCCCTTTCTCACTACCCCCTGGATTAATTAAGGGTAACAAAGGGAGTTTTTCCAATTAAAGTGACATTATTCAGATTTGGGATTTATTATTAGTTCAGAGTCGCCACCCGGATTTTTTATGGTATTCCGGGACACCATTTATTTTAATATCCCAAATCGAGAAATTTTTTGACTCTGTTTTAAAAATGTCTGCGAACAAGAAACCCGGATAAGGAATTCTGTTAACCCGGGACAAGGTGGTAGGCACTCCCGAATTCTGTGATTTTAGCACGGTCGCTCAACTATTGATATTTGGCCTAAATTATCTGATTATTTACATATTTTAGCCTATTGTGCATTTAGTCGTTTAATTTTTAACCGCTTTTAGTATTTATGGATTTATCGTGAAACAAGTCACGATTGTGTGCACTTGTTTGTTTTTGGACACATTGTAGTTTCTCCACATGAAATGCGCCCGCAATTACAACATGTGATTTTTATTATTGTTTCGAGTTAAAGTCGGGGACATGAGTTGCCACACCCGAGTGTAGATTATATAGTTATGACTATGGTCATGACAATTCAAAATGCCTATTTGAGGGGATATTCAATTATTCTCTAAGTTTTGGAATCTTTATCTAAAAGTAGTATTCTAGCTTACGGGATATGTATATGAACCACTTTTGATATTTAAGGACTTATCTTGGAACAAGTCACGATGGCGTGCCCTTGTTGTTTTGGACACAACCGCGTCACATGAAATGCACCCGTGATTGCAACATGTGATTTTAATTATTGTTTGAAGTTAGGGTCGGGTCACATGAAATGCACACCCTAAATGGGGATTATATGTCACGACCATGCCACGGGGACCGTACCCATAGCCGTGATGATTTATTATTCGTGCGTTAAACAAAGTTTACATTTCCTAAATCGCTTTATTGAAACAATTTTATCTACACTAATCCCAAGACAATTGTAAATCATAACTTATTAGACTTCTAACAATCCAAACCAACAAATAGTCTGTTCACGTCATAAAAGATTTAAGCTAACAATTTCACTACGACAAAAATGATACAAAATGAAGTGAAGTCCAGGGAGTACAAAGATAACACTAAGACAATACACAATGTGAACTTTTCATTGAAAAAGAAACATTATGTTCATTACTAACAAATCAATGAAACAAGAGTATCAAAAGATTAACATCGCTAAAAGGGATTAGATTAATTACAGAATATGAATTTCAATTACAGACTCACAAACATATGTATCCACCCTATTACGTGAATAATTATTCGTTTATGGTGGCTAAACATATAAACATGAGAAAATTTCCAATTACATGGCTACATAGAAGCCGACTAAGCAGTGACCCAACGTATGAAATCTTTGAAGGAAAAAACAACTACCAAACTAGAGTTTTAACCCAAACATAGCAGATTAAACAGAAGCCAAACATATTTTATATTTGAACAACTCTTTAAAAAATGAAATTTCAGTACATACCTGAAGCGTAGGAGCTATTTTTAACAAATCTAATTGCAAAATAAAGGCCATAGACAGCAGACAGAGTTTAACGGTGAAGCAAACAACAACATAAATCAGCAAAACATAATGAATCGATTCCCAGAAACCTCAACAAGAACTACGAACCAATGAAATTAGTGTAACGGAAAAACAAAATTGGATTTTTAATTTCTCTTCTTGTTTCCTACTTTTGCGTCGAAATTCTGAATTTCGTGTGTTCTGGGCGTCAACTCCGGTGACTACGATGACGACTAATCCGAGTCGTAGCTCCCATAGCAGCCGTTTTTTTGGGACAAGATTTGAAGGTTTCAGTCTCGTCCATGGTCATTCGTCACTGTTGGTCGCCACTTTCCGGCGAGACTTAATTCTTTCAGCGTGATTCAACTATCTTGTCCACAAATGTGTGAGAACGAGATGAGGAAGGAGGTGAGGGGGAGAGAGTCATGGGTGGATGAACAGACCTGCCGGTTGTCAAGTCCGCGGCTGACCGGAGAAAGGTGAGGCAGACGAGAGGAAAGGAAAGAGCCTTGGCGGCTGTCCGTGTCCAGAAGAATAAGATGGTATGTTTTTTAGGTGAGAATGAGGAGGAAGCTAGGGGGTCCTCTGGTTCGCCGGAGATGGAGATAGAACGGTGGGGCTGCCTAGTTTGGGGAGATAAGAGTCGAGAAGAAGAAGGGAAGGGCGGTGCGGCGGCTGTCTGATTGGGATCAGATGGGGAGAAGGAAATGGAGAAGAAGAGGGGTATGTTTTAAGGAGGAGTTGAAGAGAGGTCTCTCACCAGATGAGGAAACGACGCTTGGAGGGGGGGGGGTCTAATTAGGTCTTTAGAAAATGGGGTTCTAAATAGAGGCGATTTGGGCTTAGCGGGTGTGGGCTTCCGATTTGGGGTTGGGTAGGTATTTTAAGATATTGGGCCACTGATTTTGGGGTCCAAATTAATGCAATGAAGGTAAGCCCAACTCTTGTCTTTCTTTTAAATATCAGATTTTGCAAACTCTAGCCATTTAAAACTCAAACTTCAATTGAGTCTAATTTTTACATGTCTAGCCTATTTATTTTATTTTATCTAATCATGGACTAACTCAACTAATTAATTGATTGATCTACGAATGCAATTTTGAGTTTTAGAAGATGAATTTACAATGTAATTAAATCATTAAATGATGTTTAAAATCTAACATGCTAATGACATAAAGATTCAAACATTTTTTATGATTTTTTTATTTTATTTATGATTTTAGAATTATTAAACATGCATGGAATGCACCTAAATAAAGAAAAGTTCCTAAAATTTATTAAAACTATTTTTGATTATTTTTTAGGAGTAATTTCCTTGTGGGGCAAAAATTGGGTGTTCACAGCTGCCCCTCTTTGCTCGAGAACATGAAGAGTTTTCGGGCAAAGATAAAGTGAGCAACTACGAGCAATTTTTGCCCGTTTGGTACTCCATTTGGAATCATTTTGAAAAGGTTGACCGAACCTTGCTTCGGAGGTTGCCTACATATCCTTAGCTGTAAAAGAATCAGGTCAGTGTAGTTCTGGTTGTTTTGGTAGTTGGGACTACTGGGAATCTGTGATTTCACTGTTGTTGTTGTTGCTGCTTACTGCTTGTTGAGCTCCTTATTACACCAAAATCAAAATGAAAAAGACTAAACTAAACCTCTCAACTACGAGTTACAAGATTCCTATCTATGAGTCTTCTGAAGCTTGATCTTGAGTCTTGGCTGCTTCTTTATACAGACTCCGATCTGAATCTTGATGCTTGTTAGTTCTAGGTGCTGGTTCAATCTTCTTCAACTTTTTGGATCAAGAAGGGGCATGCATAGCTTCTGACTTCAATTTGTCTTGAGAAGTCTATATCATTTCCGCTTCTGCACTTTGGGTTTGGTCTTTTCTTTTCTTCTTTTCTTTTATTCTGAATTGAGACGTCTTCTTTTGGTCGTCTCGAATCCATTGTCCTAAATTGTAATCTGCGCAAAATCAAAACAAATGAACAAAATTTTCTGCCCCAGTTTTCACTAGGAAAATTTCTTGAGTTATTGTAATGAAATCTATGCTACTTTATTATTGAAAGCAAAGAAAATCCGGGAATGGTGCACCCGGAGTTATTGTAGACTAGGGAGTGGATACCCTATGCCTAACGGTAAAATCAACTAGGGAGTGGAGACCCTATGTTGGAAAGAAAATTGACAGGTTATGTTGTCGTCCAGAAAAAGATCACCAGGTTATGCTGGTGTCTGGGGAAGGATCAACGGGCTATGCCGTTGTCAAGAAAGCGATCACCAGGTTATGGTGGTGTCTGGGAAAAGGTCAACAGGTTATGCCATTTCCTGGGGAAAAGAGATCACTGGGTTATGCCAGTGTGAGGGAATGATCAACAGGTTATGCTGTTGTCAGGAAAAGAGATCACCAAGTTATGTCGGTGTCTGATAGGGAGTGGGAACCCTATGTTGGAAGGAAGACTAGGGAGTGGAGACCCTATGTCTACAAAATAAAATCAACTAAGGATTGGAGACTCTATGTTGGAAATAAGACTAGGGAGTGGAGACCCTATGTCTAAAAATAAAATCAACTAGGGATTGGAGACCTATGTTGGAAAAAAGACTAGGGAGTGGAGACCCTATGTCTAAAAATAAAATCAACTAGGGATTGGAGACCTATGTTGGAAAAAAGACTAGGGAGTGGAGACCCTATGTCCGAAAATAAAATCAATTAGGGATTGGAGACCCTATGTTGGAAATAAGACTAGGGAGTGGAGACCCTATGTCTGAAAATAAAATCAACTAGGGATTGGAGACTCTATGTTGGAAAGAATACTAGGGAGTGGACACCCTATGTCTAAAATAAAATCAATTAGGGACTGGAGACCCTATATTGGAAAATGAGACTATTGAATTGTGTACCTACGCTAAAATGAATCAAGAAGGATTCTTTTTTTTTTTTTTTTTTTTTTTTTTTTTTTTT
>ML309558.1:53913-76520 GCA_005239505.1 Nicotiana paniculata
GGGCTTTTTTTTTTTTTTTTTTTTTTTTTTTTCTATTTTGCAGTAACTAGCCTTAATGATCATGACATGCATTTTGAACTTAATGGTCGATCTATCAAACTGATCAAATCTTCCCTTTTACCATTCTTATGACCTTTGAGGTCGGGCTTGTTCATGCCAATCTTTCGCATCAGCTTCACGACTCACTTTCGGCTAGTGGTGCCCCAAGGGGTTTTCACCAAAAAGCCTCTCTCATTTATTTTCTCTACTTACAATCGCCTTACAGTGCCCGTGAGGGTTTTCACTAGTAAGACTCTCTCATTTTCTTTTTCTTTTTTCTTTCTTTTTTCTTTCATTTGTGAGCGACTTGACAGTGTTCTATGTCATGACACAACCGTTGCTCATTGCATACTTCTCTTGGCATTCTTGGAGGCATATTAGGAGGTCTTTATTTGGAAGGGTTTTTGGATAGGGTTGGAAAGAAAGGTCGGCATGAAGGCTCAAAGTAGACTCAACATGAAGGGTTGTAGGCTTACAACTCTTGGAATCGACTCTTTCAGAAGTGGAATAAAATTTCTGCCCCAGTTTTAGCTATTGGGGATTTTTGGATTTTTTTTATTCTTATTTGGTTGGACCGAACCGTGTAAGGCTGCTTACATATCCTCTTTTTTTTAGGAATCAGGTCTAACGTAGTTCAAACATATGATCTAACTATATTTTTTCATCTTTCTTTCTTTTCCTTATGTTTTTCTTTCTTTCTCCCTTTTTTTTAAAAACAAATTACCCCAACTTATATTTTTTAAGGCATAGATCTCAGGCTGTTCTTTTTCTTCTATCTCTTTTTTTAATTTGAACTTTCTAAGAGTTGCCCCAGTTTGTACTCTTAGGGAATGGATTTTGTTTTTCATTTCATTTTTGTTTTTTTCTACTTTTTCTTTCTCAAAACAAATTGCCCAAGTTTTTATTTTCTGAGGGCATGGAATTTGACTCTAAACTTGATTCCAAGAGAGGGTGGTCAAATAAAATAACACAGGCTCAAAAGGGGTAACAAAGGGTATAAAGTGTTTGGGTAGCAGAAAAAGGGCCTCCCAGCCTCGAGAACGCCAAAACATATTATCTTTTTGCGATCATAGCGTTGATGAACATGTCTATCTTCTTGGTGTGTCGTGGTCGAAAGACACTTTTCATCGATTAATGTCAAATTTTCGACCAAGCTTCAATTGATTAAACATCCTGAAGCCCAATATTCACAATGATTTGAAGTTTAATTTTACTCGACCTTAGTTCCAAAGTATCTCAAATTTTTATTCATCTTCAAAAGTGTCTCTTTCTCACTTATCTCATTCAAGACTAAATCAGTTTTTTAAGATCTGGCCAAAATTTCCGCATGCATGTCATATCACTAAAACTAGCAAGAAAGGAACTAAGCATGGAACGATACAAAGGGAAATATTGTATTTTATTGAGTAAAGGATGAAAGGTCTTAACAACAAGACAAACAACCTAAAATCCGAGATACAACCCTAGAATAACCCGGATAATGAAAATAACAATAAAACTGACAGACAAAACTGACACAAACAGAATAGAGGGATAAAAGGGTTTGACTCAATAAAACAAATAAAATCTGGATCACAACCCTGAAATAACCCAGATAATAGAAAAAAAATCAAAACAAGCTACCATTATTCCATCCTCGTGAGGAGGGAATGGCTTTTCAATTGCTAAGCTTGATGTTTAGCGACAAATTTGCTCATCAGAATCAGCAAAGCCTTCTCCAGCTTCAAAATCATTAACTTCAGTCGGTGAGTTCCCGAGAGAATTCTCATACTCCCTGTCACGATGCATCATCCCCACAAAGTGTGCATCATCATGTGCAGGTAAATGATTATGCGTCATATTCTGGGTGTCACTGTCTTGGATCACAATCAGATTTTCCTAGATCATCCTTTCTATTTCTCTTTTCAAATCCCGACAGCTTTTAACATCGTGCCCCTGGGCATTGGAACACACCTTTTAGAAGGGTCAAAGCTTCTTGTACGTGGAGCATATGACTCTCCTATTGGTGTAAAATTATCTTTCAACCTTTGCTCCCCTCTATACCCCTTGCTTGGATACGGGTTATAGGGCACTTGAAAATTTTTTGGAGGTTGGTGGAGATTTTGCAGTGCTGATGCTCGCCTTCTGGGGTGCCTTGGTGGCTGGACAACATACTCAAGTGGAGCAAAATAGTATTGTGGATTCTGAAGCGGATAGTAGTGCTCATGGGAATCATCGAAAAACAGACGAGGCTGGTCACACCTTCGAGATATTCTCCTAGGACCTCTTGTCGACCCTGATGTCATCATAATTTCTTTATCTTTCTCATGCATGTCACTAATATTATTTGATTCAATATGGACAACCTGAGTTGGGGCTTTGAGAGCTGATTGACTTATGATTTTGTCTGTCTTAAGGCCATTTTCAACCATTTCTCCCATTTTGATTGCTTCCGACAATGATTTGCCAATTGCGAACATCATGTTTTGAAAATAATCTGGCTCTTGAGCCTGAAGGAAGATAGTGATTAGCTCGTGGTAATCCATGGGTGGCTTAACTCTAACTGCTTGCTCTCTCCATTTAATGGCATATTCCCTGAAACTTTCAGTTGATTTCTTCTTCAGGTTTGAAAGGGAATTGCAGTCCGGGGCAATGTCGATGTTGTATTGGAACTGTTTGACAAAGGCCTGAGCCATGTCGTCCCAGACATACCAGCGACATGCGTCTTGATCATTAAACCATTCAGAGGCTACCCCCGTAAGGCTTTCCCCAAAATAAGTCATTAGCAATTCTTCCTTTCTTCCTACACCTCTTAGCTGATTGCAATACCTTTTCAGGTGGGCTATGGGATCTCCATGTCCATTATAATTTTCAAATTTGGAAGTCTTGAAACCAAGTGGAAAACGAACATCGGGGAACATACATAGATCCTTGAAGGAAATACTCTTCTGACTTGCCAACCCTTGCATGTTTTTCAACTGTTGTTCTAAGATTTTCAGTCTTTGGGTCATTTCATCATGTGCCATCTTCCGGGCAGGCTTCTTGATCTTTGCAGGAAGATCAAATAAGTACGAGTGGTACTTAGGAGAGTGGTATTGTTCTTTCTGGGTAGAAAATTGTGGCTCATGAGGTTTCCTCTGCACCACCGTCGGCTGTGGGACAGTGAAGACAGGCATAACAACAGTGGTTGTCTGATTGGTTGTCAATGGAGTTCCAGCTGTGGTCGTACAGTTAGGATAAAGACTTAACCCATGTGGATAGGATTGATCAGACAACGAGACCGGAATGGTAGTTGTCGAGATGGGTGTGAATTCTTGGAAACCCTTAACAGAGAAGGGCGGTCCTTGTCCATTGGCCCATGCTTGACACATTTCAGTCATTTTCTGTTTCAGTACTCTATTTTCCTCAACCACAGTAGACTCTTGTTGAACCTTCTGACCCTGAGTCTCACGAGCACTCGTAACGACTTCGATGTTAGTTGTCATTAGCATTATCTCTTGGACCTTGTGGATTGTGTTGCAGCTTACCACAAACCGACCACCTCAAACATTCTTCAATATTCAAAACAAAAGACACGTTAGAATGGACTCAGTCGGTCCTTATTATTATCATTCTTCTTTTGATTTTATTTTTTTTTTACTTTTTTTTTCTCTCACTCTTTTTAATTTTTTATGGTTATGATCGAATCCTATGGGGATTTCCTACGTATCATGACGCCGCATGAATCAGATCTTGCGTAGTTCGGGAAGATCAAGAATAAAGGAAATAAACTAACTCTTTTTCTGAATTTTGAATTTTTTTTTTCGTTTTTAATTTTCGAAAGAAAGACTTATAAAGAAGAAAGAAAATACTTTTTGATTTCCATTGTCTTTTTTTTTAAAAAAATCTTTTTTTCCCGATGAATTTCGAAAGAAAAACTTCTAAAGAAGAAAGAAAAATATTATTGGATTTTTGGACTTTTATTTTGAATTTATGAAAGAAATACTTCTAAAGAGAAAGAAAATATTTTTGAAGCTTGAATTTTTTTTTTCGACTTTCGAAAGAAGAATGAAAATATTTTTGGATTTTTTATTTTATCCTTTTTTTTCGATATTTTTTTAAAAAAAGACTTCTAAAGAAGAAAGAAAATATTTTTTTGGATTTTTGATTTTTGTTTTTGAATTTTTGGGGAAAAGACTTCTTAAAAAATAAGGTAGAAAATATTTTTGTGGATATTGATTTGATTTGTCTTTTTGAATGAAAGACTAATTAAGATGAAAAAAAAAATTTACAGTTTTAAAATTTTTTATTAGGGATTTTCTAAAGAAAGACTTCTAAAAAGGACTTTTCTACAGAAGGAAGTAACAGAAATTTTTTTTGGATTTTTGAAAATTGAGGGCCGGAACCTATGAGGTTTGCCTGCGTATCTCACATCCGGTGAGAATCAGACCTGCGTAGTTCTATCGTTTTGACAGAACAGAAGAAACATGGCTTTTTGAAAACATTGGCTTATTTTCTTTTTTCTTTATTTTTTTCAAAATTTTGGCAGAGTTTCAGAATTATTCAAATACCTACCTCCCACTCTTGATTTTTCTTTTTTGATTTTCTTTTTGTTTTTTAATTTTCTTTCCCATTCTAGAAGCCAATCAACATGCAAGCCGAAATAAACAGATATGCAAGTAGCACGTAAGATGCATCAGGATGGTCTTCTAAATTTGGTACACCTGTCGTAGACAGACACAACCCCTGTGTTGAGTCCCCAAAGTCAAATGCACATGATGCAAACAAAAGTTCCTACTAGGGATCCAACGTGAGGCTATGCCACTCTAGGTTTGAACCCTGTGGTGTATTGTTCTAGACCTGGCTTACCCGAGCACACAACTCGAGCCAGGGGGGCAGCGTACCGGGAATACAGAAGCTTCACCGACTTTGCAACTTGTCCGAACCTCGTTCTAAAATTTGGATATGACTCTAATAGAAAAGAAGTCACACGAAGTGCACACTTCCCAGATGATTTAGAAGACTCAGAGAGAAGAAGGCTTTCGGCACAGTTTATATGCAGTTCAGACAATATCAAAGCGGTAAAAACGGCAATTAGCACATTAGGTTTAAACACGTAAAATCAGATAATGAAAGCCAAAATATAACAGTTATATAAGCTCAAATTCTTGAACCCTGAACGAGAGATTCTGGGTTCGATCCCTAGTAGAGTCGCCAGAGCTGTCACACCTCCTTTCTCACTACCCCCTGGAGTAATGAAGGGTAACAAAGGGAGTTTTTCCAATTAAAGTGACATTATTTGGATTTGGGATTTATTATTATTTCAGAGTCGCCACCCGGATTTTTTATGGTGTTCCGGGACACTATTTATTTTAATATCCCTAATCGAGTAAATTTTTGACTCTGTTTTAAATCCGGGATTAGGAATTCTGTTAACCCGGGAGAAGGTGTTAGGCACTCCCGAATTCCGTGATTTTAGCACGGTTGCTCAACTATTAATATTTGGCCTAAATTATCTGGTTATTTACATATTTTAGCTTATTGTGCATTTAGCCGTTTAATTTTTAACCGCTTTTAGTATTTATGGATTTATCTTGAAACAAGTCACGATGGCGTGCACTTGTTTGTTTTTGGACACATTGTAATTTCGCCACATAAAATGCACCCGCAATTACAACATGTGATTTTTATTATTGTTTCGAGTTAAAGTCGGGGACATGAGTTGCCACACCCGAGTGTAGATTATATAGTCATGACTATGGTTATGACAATTAAAAATGCCTATTTGAGGCGATATTCAATTATTCTCTATGTTTTGGAATCTTTATCTAAAAGTAGTATTTAGCTTACATGATATGTATATGAACCACTTTTGATATTTATGGACTTATCTTGGAACAAGTCACGATTGCAACATGTGATTTTAATTATTGTATGAAGTTAGGGTCGGGTCACATGAAATGCACGCCCGAAATAAGGATTATATGTCACGACCATGCCACGGGAACCGTACCCATAGCCGTGATGATTTATTATTCGTGCGTCAAACAAAGTTTACATTTCCTAAATCACTTTATTGAAACAATTTTATCTACACTAACCCCACGACAATTATAAATCATAACTTATTCAAATTCTAACAATCCAAACCAACAAATAGTCTATTCACGTCATAAAATATTTAAGCTAGCAATTTCACTACGGCAAAAATGATACAAAATGAAGTGAAGTCCAGGGAGTACAAAGACATTACTACGACAGTACACAATTTGAACTTTTCATGTAAAAAGAAACATTATGTTCATTACTAACAAATCAATGAAACAAGAGTATCAAAATATTAACATGGCTAAAAGGGATTAGATTAATTACAAAATATGAATTTCAATTACAGACTCACAAACATATGTATCCACCCTATTACGTGAATAATTATTCGTTTATGGTGGCTAAACATATAAACATGAGAAAATTTCCAATTACATAGCTACATAGAAGCTGACTAAGCAGTGACCCAACATATGAAATCTTTGAAGGAACAAACAGCTGCCAAACTAGAGTTTTAACCCAAACATAGCAGATTCAACAGAAGCCAAACATATTTCATATTTGAACAACTCTTAAAAAAATGAAATTTCAGTACATACCTGAAGCGTAGGAGCTATTTTTAACAAATCTAATGTCCAAATAAAGGCCATAGGCAGCAGAAAGAGTTCAACGGTGAAGCAAACAACAACATAAATCAGCAAAACAACATGAATCGATTTTTAATTTCTCTTCTTGTAACGGAAAAACAGAACTGGATTTTTAATTTCTCTTTTTGTTTCCTACTTTTGCGTCGAAATTCTGAATTTTGCGTGTTCTGGGTGTCAACTCCGGCGACTACGATGATGTCTAATCCGAGTAGTAGCTCCCATAGCAGTTATTTTTTTGGGACAAGATTTGATGGTTTCAGTCACGTCCATGGTCATTCGTCACTGTTGGTTGCCACTTTCCGGCGAGACTTACCTCTTTCGGCGTGATTCAAATATCTTGTCCACAGATGTGTGAGAACGAGATGAGGAAGGAGGTGAGGGGGAGAGAGATCATGGGTGGATGAACAGACCCGCCAGTTGTCAAGTCCTGTGGATGGCCGGAGAAGGGTGAGGCAGACGAGAGGAAAGGAAAGAGCCTTGGCGGCTGTCCGTGTCCAGAGGAATAAGATGGTCTATTTTTTAGGTGAGAATTAGGAGGAAGCCATGGGGTCCTCTGGTTCGCCGGAGATGGAGATAGAACGGTGGGGCTGCCTGGTTTGGGGAGATGAGAGTCGAGAAGAAGAAGGAAAGGGGGGTGCGGCGGCTGTCTGATTGGGATCAGATGGGGAGAAGGAAATGAAGAAGAAGAAGAAGAAGAAGAAGAAGGGTATGTTTTGAGGAGGAGCTGAAGAGGAGTCTCCCACCAGAGGAGGAAACGGCGCTTGGAGGGGGGCGAGTCTAATTAAGTCTTTAGAAAATGGGGTTCTAAATAGAGGCAATTTGGGCTTAGCGGGTGTGGGCTTTCGCTTTGGGCTTGGGTAGGTCTTTTAAGATATTGGGCCACTGATTTTGGGGTCCAAATTAATTCAATGAAGGTAAGCTCAACTCTTATCTTTCTTTTAAATATTAGATTTTTGCAAACTCTAGCCATTTAAAACTCAAACTTCAATTGAGTCTAATTTTTATATGTCTAGCCTATTTATTTTATTTTATCTAATCATGGACTAACACAACTTATTAATTAACTGATCTACGAATGCAATTTTGATTTTAGAAGATGCATTTACAATGTAATTAAATCTTAAAAGGAAGTTTAAAATATAACATGCTAATGGCATCAAGATTCGAACATTTTTTATGATTTTTTTATTTTATTTATGATTTTAGAATTATTAAATATGCATGGGATACACCTAAACAAAGAAAAGTTCCTAAAATTTATTTAAACAATTTTTGATTATTTTTTAGGAGTAATTTCCTTGTGGAGCAAAAATTGGGTGTTCACAGAGATAAGGCTGGAAAATGATGCATACATGTTGTTATTGTATTGTTCTTGTTGTTTTTGGTATTTGGTATTGGAGGAGGGCCTTGTTACAGGGGATATGGTGCCCAAATATACGTAAATGAGCTACTAGTTTAAGTTACAGACTTAGCATTTACTCATCACTGATTCTGAATCTCCTTATGTTCTGGTAGATTGAGTTTTGTTTGAAGAATTGCTTGGAAGGTATTAAGGACTCAACAGAGTTAAGGTATGTTAAGGCTAAAAATTTCCTTCATTTTGACATGATCTTGTAACTACATGTGTTTGATAACGAGGCATAATGAGAAGCTCGTATTCCTGAATTTATGTACATTGTCCTAGTCTCATAAGTTACAGTATTCTCCCTTATCAGGACTTTATATTCAATTAAGTATTGTCTTATTTAATTTAGAAGAGCATAGAGTCTATATATATACAATATTACAGTATTTTTACCACCACCTAGCTATAATCAGTGGGCATGACCCTATCGAGCAATCTCTGATAAGATGGAAAGTCATATACCGAGCCTATTGTGGGGGATCGCCTATGAGCGATCCTGGATGGCCGAGATACAGAGCTTACTACCGAGTGCCTATGAGAGATCCTACTACGACAGAGAAGTTACACATACCAAGTGTTATAAGGCCGGACAATTATTTTACTTAATATATTGAGAGAGATGAGTCAATATCAACAGGTAAGCATATTTTCAAATTATATTTGACGCCCATGTACTTTCAGTTATTATACTATCAGTTTAGTTTCAACTTTAAGTTATTCTTTTGCCTTACATACTCGGTATATTATTTCTTACTGACGTCCTTTTTGTTGGGTACACTGCATTCCATGCCTGGGAGTCCCGATAGACAGTTGGATAGACCTTCCCAGTAGACAAAGTCAAACATCAGCTTGATTGGTAAGATCCACTTCCTCGGAGTTACCAGGTGTGTACCTTGGAGTTCATTTTATATATACAGGTTTGATGGATAGGTCGAGGCTCTGTCCGGACCATGATATAGTCCAGCTATCCCTAGAGGCTTGTAGACAAGTCCTGTACATTTTTTATATCAGTGTTGTGGCTTTACTAACTCTATGTAGATGTTTAGTTTGGTATTGCTAGTTGTAGACGTTATTTTTCTGATGATTCAAAACATGGACTCATCTGCCTAAGTTGAGGGTTACCCCTCCATAATTCATAGTTACAGAGTGGTATGCTCGGGCCGAGTATGGCACCGGGTGACGGCCACACCTCTTCAGGTTTGGGGCCTGACAAACATGGTATCAAAGCAGCTCTGTCCTAGGGAGTCAATAAGTCGTGCCTAGTAGAGTCTTTTTTATGGGTGTGTTGTGCACCACACTTATAAGTAGGAGGCTTCAGGGAATTAAGGACTGTCACTCTTTCTTCTTACTCTAGATCGTGTGGTAGAGCTCAGTTATAAAAATTCAAACTCCTAAATTTTATTTTATTCGTAAAACAAAGATACCTACATCCAGAATGACAGTTGGTAAGTGATTGAATGTGGATGTGGAAGAGTTGAGTCATAGGAACTCGATTTTGCATCAGGCTTATGATGAGTAAATGTGAGGTATTCAGTAGGTCATGTGTGTACTATGATGTGTAAGCTTCTTGATAAGGAACCCTAAAGTATGAATACTTATCCACCTGTATGATAAAAAGCAATAAGAGAATCGAAAGGTAGATACAACTTTCAACTAGTAAAATCGTCTATATCGTCTTTCTCTTATGTTTTTTCATAGAACACAACCGGAGAACCCCCATAAACTTACCCTTAAGCTCTCTACAAGGGTTTCAAAGAATATTAACATCCAGGATATGAAATCAAGAAGAGATAACATTAGAACGATCCCTACGACATAAGTATCGCTATATCGCCTCTCTTTTTCTTTATAGTTTGAGTTTTGGAAGGTACTTCATAGGTAAGAAAATGCCTAATTTCTGTATTAAGCTTTTAAATATCAATTAAGTTTGATAAATTCATTTCCTAATAGTGAGAACTCACGGGATGGTGATCGGAAGCCGTGAGTTCGATTTATTTACTTTTAGTGGATTATTTTGTAGTCCACACGTGTTGGCCTCTCATGCTGATGTTTATGGAGTTTTGGAGGAGAAAAGGTGTGGAGAAACCTTTTGTGGTATATTGTGATGGAGATAAGGTTAGAAAATGATGCATACATGTTGTTATTGTTGTGTTCTTGTTGTTGTTGGTATTTTGTATTGGAGGAGGGCCTTGTTACAGGGGAGATGCTGCCCAAATTTACGTAAATCAGCTACTAGTTTAAGTTACGGACTTAGCATTTACTCATCACTGATTTTGAATCTCCTTATGATGTGGTAGATTGAGTGGGGTTGTTTGAAAAATTGCATGGAAGGAAATAAAGACTCAACAGAGATAAGGTATGTTAAGGCTAAACCTTTCCTTTATTTTGGCATGATCTCATAACTACATGCGTTTGATAAGGGATAAAGAGAAGTTCGTATTTATGAACATTATCCTAGTCTCATAAACTATAGTATTCTCCCTTATCAGAACTTCATATTCAGTTATGTATTGTCTTCTTTCAGTCATAAGAGCAGAGAGTCTATATAAATATATACAGTATTACAATATTTTCACCACTACCAAGCGATAATTAGTGGGCAGGCCCCTATTAGGCAACCTCCGATCAGATGGTAAGTTATATACCGAGCCTAATGTGGTCTAGCGCCTATGAGAGAGACCAAATGGCCAAGATACAGAGCCTTGTATGGCCCAACTCCAATGAGCGGGCCTACTACGTCAGAGCAGTTACATATACCAAACCTTATAGGGCCGAACAACTATTTAACTTACTATATTGAGAGAGATTGAGTCATTATCAGCAGGTAAGTGTATCTTCAAATTATATTTGAGGCCCAGGTACTTTCAGTTATTATATTATCAATTCAGTTTCATCATTCAGTTATTCTTTTGCCTTACATACTCGGTACATTATTTTGTACTAACGTCCCTTTTTCTGGGGACGGTGCATTCATGCATGCAAGTCCTGATAGACGGTTGGATAAACCTTCCTACTAGAAAAAGTAAAACATCAGCTTGGTTGGTAAGCTCCACTTCCTCGAATTTACCAGGTGTATACCTTGGAGTCCATTTCATATATACTGGTTTGATGGGTAGTTCAAAGCTCTATCACGACCATGATATAATTCAGCTATCCCTAGAGGCTTGTAAACGATTCATGTACATTTAGTATTGTGGCTTTACCAGCCCTATGTAGATGTTTAGTTTTGTATTGCTAGTTGTAGACATTATTTTTAGATGATTCAGATATGGCATCATCGGCCTTAAGTTGAGGGTTACTCCTTTAGAGTTCACAGTTATAGAGTGGTATGCCGGGCCCTTTGTGGATTTGCATTCCGCAATGGAGAAGACATCTTTTGTGCGTGTGTGTGTGTGTGTGTATTATATCGATCGGGGTGCACACCGCGGCGGAGATGACGAATTATGGTATTCTTGTCTAATGTTTTCTGTTATCATATTGTGTTGTGAAACTGAGACATGGCGATATTCTAGGGTTTAATACGTGGTTATTTGTATATTTTTCTTGTATCACTTCTGCTTATCATCTACACAGGTAAAATATTGAGTGAGTATCTTTTGACTTAAAACTTCGCCACTACTTCACCGAGGTTTGTCATGATACTTACTGAGTACATGAGATCGGTTGTACTCTTACTACACTTCTGCACCTTTTGTGCATATCTTGGAGCTGCATAGATGTGTAAGATGAAGCATGGTATTAAAGACGTTCCAATGTTCCAAATTCAAGCTACCTCTTGTTCAGGGTAGCGTAGGACTTAAATTCTATTAATGTATACTTCAAAGAGATATTGTATGATTTCATAGAAATTTTGTTAATAATAATTCTTAGAGGCTCATGACTTGTACTACCAAATTCTTCGGTGATTGTTAAAAAATTCAATTATTTCACTTATTGACTTCATATAAATTTCAGTAGAAATGTGTTGGTTGTTGTTTAGCATACCTAGTGGGTTGAGTTGGGTGCTATTGCTACTAGGCAAAATTTGGGTCGTGATAAGTTGGTATCAGAGCACTAGGTTCATAGGTTCTACGAGTCATGTGCAACTGCCGAGTAGAGTCTCGCGGATCGGTATGATGACGTCCATACCTATCTTAGGGAGGCTACAAGGCATCTAGAAACTTCCTTTCTTTCTTTCCTTATCGTGCGGTTTTGTTTTAGCTTGGCGCCTATATCTTTGATTTAATCCTATTCACTCATATAGAATGTTGCATCCTTAATATCAGCTACGCGTCGAGACTAGTGATGTTATGGACGGACTACGAAGGGGTATGTATGTTTGATTATGGTTGTGATATGTCGTCCAGTCTTGGAAGGGGATGTAGTGGTAGACCACCTCAATGTTCATTTATGGGATGAATCGGATTCTTGTATCTAGTTGATGAATATGGGCTCGAAGGGATTAATTGGGTTCCTAGTTGTTGTAATTGTGGTAAGGGTCATGGGGATATGTTAATTTGAAGCTAGGCCGTTGGATTTTAGGGTGTGTGATTCGTATGAGGCTTCTATTCAGTAGAATGCATATAGTATCACTTCGCAGGGCTTGAGGAAGTTGGCTTGACGGTCACAAGGGATAGTATGAACCTAGCAGAGTCTTTGGACTGTTCTATGACTAGAGTCGCATGGGCTTATGAAGTATTCAAATGACTAAGTGTGTGTGACGGGGGCAGTTACGAAGGAGGGGTGCTATAGGTTATAAACGATGTGTTTTATGACTTCGAGCCATATGCGGGAACTTGCTATCGACTGCCAGATTACATGGTCATGTGTTATATAGCTCTTGGACGAGGATGTGCTTGCAGATGGGCTATGATTTGAAAAAGGTTTCATCGGGCTGATTTATAGAAAGGTAGATGACTATCGAAAAGGTTCTGATGAGTTCAAGGTTCATATGTGGCATTTGATGATTTTAGGATTTGTGTATGGTTAGAGCTTGAGATTGATACTGAATGTTTTACGAATTTGCGGTGCTTCTATATCAAGAATGATTCTACACAGCAGTATTAGAGAGATGCAAGAAACGGTTTCAAATTCGAACAAGGTTCCTTCAGAGCGACCATTTCGGATTGAGTTGCTTTTGGGTTTGGAAGTTTGTGTGACTTGGTTGAGTTAGAGGAAATCAGTTCTGATGAATTAATTATGTGCTAGTGGGTTTCAAAGAATATACAATGGTTTGGCCACGACTCAGGTTTGGTGTCTTCTACAAGTATAAGAGGTATGTGGCGTATGATGATGTCCTCTTGAGTTGAGTTAAATGGATGGGTCTCAACTGATGAGGTGTTCTACTTTCTTGTGGCTGAGAGTTGATTATGAGATTTACGTATTTTCACGAGTTAGCATGATAGTGGCGGTGCGACGTGTGGGATTGAAAGTTGCAAGTTCAAGGTTGCGGTTTAGTTTTGAAGGAAAGGATATGTCTTTTTGATGGCACAGACGATTTTAGATGTTTAAGAGAATGTTGGCGCTATTTGATGTCGTCGAAGGAGCTTACGCATTTTAGCGGCGCATTGTGTTTGACTTGTGGGTGCTTGACTAGCGTTGCGGTGATCTCCTGGTTTTAGGTTGCTGCGGTTCAGGTTTTGCCATGTGGAACCAAAGATCTATGCGGGTATTTTCCGTAAGATGATGGAATATGAGTGATGTATCAGCCAAGGAGATTCTGGTATTCATGAGGTTTAGTGTGATGACCCGATAGGTCATCTTATATTTTGAAACCCAATTCTTTGATCAGCAGCCTTAAAATCATGTTTTATCCTTTCTTTATTAGTGTGAGCAGTCTGGGCATCTTTCCAAAAAGCCTTTATGTTAAAAACTGAGAAAACTAAGAAGTTTTGCTTTAAAACTTCATTTGAGTTGATTTTGGTCAACATTTTTAGTAAATTGACATGGATTTGTGTTTTGATGGTCCCGGTGTGTCCGTACTGTGATTTGGAACTTGGGCGTATGCCCGGAATCAAATTTGGAAGTCCCTAACCCGAGATATCAGACTTTGTCTAAATTTAAAAGTTAAAGGCTTAATGATTTTGAAATGTTTGACCAAAGCTTGACTTTTTGGATAACAGGTCCGTATTTTGGTTCGGGAACCCAGTATCGGTCCAATACCACATTTATGACTTGTCTTTGAATCTTGATGAAAACCGAAGTTGGTTTGACATGATTCGGACGTCCGGTTGTGAAAATAGAAGTTTTAAAGCTTTCTTGAAAATTTCCGTTGATTTTGTGTCTGATTTGTAGTTCAGGGTGTTATTTTGGCAATTTGATCATGCGAGCAAGTTTGTATCATGTTTTTAGACTTGTGTGCATGTTTGGTTTGGAGCCCAAAGGGCTCGGGTGAGTTTCAGATAGGCTACGAAATGAATTTGGACTTAGAACATTGCTGGTGTGTTTCAGTTTTTTGTTGCAGGACTCAGATCTCGCAATTGCGAGATCAAGCATCGCATTTGCAACCACTGTGTAGTTCGCATTTGTGATCTACTCATCGCATTTGCAAAGAGTAGTTGGGGAGGCTAGAGTTAACATTTGCGAACAATGTCTTGCATTTGTGACGGGAGCTGGGAGGGGGATTCTTCGCATTTGCGATCACTGGGTCACATTTGCGATCAAGCTTGAGTTTGCATTTGTGAACTATTCTTCGCATTTGTGAAGAATGCAGATGTGTGATATTTCTCGCATTTGTGATGAAATCTTCGCATTTGCGAATCCCAGATCGCAAATGCGACATCTGCAGCTGAACAAATATGACTTAGACGGGATTTTTGGTTTATTTCTCAAATTTTCAAAACCTAAAACCTTATAGGCGATTTTTCCATGACTTCTTCTTCCCCGGGTGTTGACTTTTGTTGACATTTTTCAAAATTGGCCTAAATTAAATTCTTGCAATCGTGGGTAGTTCCTAAGGCTTAATTTGAATTGTTTGGTTGGTAATTTTCTAGATCTTACTGGTCTAGAGGCTTGTTTGAGAGGCAAGGTTTTTATTGAGCAACGAGTGGTCTTTGAAGCGAGGTAAGTGTTGTGTCTAATTTTGACTTGAGGGAATTAGGAACCCTCAGACTATTTGCTATGTATAATTCATGTGAGCGGCATATATGTGAGGTGACGAATATTTATGCGCCGCCAATTTATCTGTTTTCCCTGTTTGCCCGCTTTTCTCATATTATCTCTTCCCCTGTCTTAATTGTTACATGCTATCATTGTGTTCCCATGCCTAATTTCTTCATTGTGTTCTTTCCATAGTTTAATTATCTCCTATTATTTTCTTACGCTGGTTTTCGGTACCCTTTGTTGTATATTCTAAATTGGTCTTGCTGTGTAGTATTACTTATGCGAACTTTCATGACGTACAAGATTCCTATTTATGTCGGTTTGGTGTTTAAGTATTGTGAAGGGTTTCTGTGATTTGAATTTTAAATTTGCTGTGTATACTGAGCACTTGATGTTGATATGGTGGGTCGGGTTGCACGCCGCAACATGTGGAATAAGGGTGATATATTGAGGTGGAATAAGGGTGAATCGATACTGTACGGTGAGACTAGGTTGCAGGCCGCAACTTGTGTAATAGAGGTAGATTGTTTGGTGGCATAAGGGTGAACTATGATTGTGTTATTGTGATATGGTGGAATCGGGTTGCACGCCGCAAAATTTTTATTTATATTCAATGTTGTTTATGATATTATGACGAAATAAGGGAAGAATATGATATGTACGGTGGGATCGGGTTGCACGCCTCACCAACTTATGTGCTTATGTTTCCCTGAGCTATGTTAGCTTTACAGATTCTCTATTGCACTTAAGGATTGGTAATTTCTGAATGTTGTTGAATTAATTCCGAGAGTTGTAGTTATTTCTTGCAAATTACTGCTTTATTCGATTTTTTCTTCCTTTTCTTCTTTTATCACATATATTGTGTTCAGGCTGTAGTGTAGGGGTGTTCGTCGGTCGGTACGGTACGAATTTTAAACATTTTGGTTCGGTATTTTTGGTATTCGGTTTCTTAAAATGCAATACTAATATTGTACCTAATTAAATTCGGTATGGTTCAGTTTTTCTCCTTTTGATTTCGGTTTATTCGGTTTGGTAACTTCGGTTTATTTGGTTTGAATACTATCTAGTGCCTATTTAGTGCATAGAGTCATAGGCTGTAATATTCAAATGCCAAATACCAAATACCAAAATATCAAATACCAAAATATTCGGTTTCACTACGATAATTTGGTATTTACCAAATTATGCACAACCCTATTGTAGTGTGAGTGACCCGCCGTAGCCTCGTCACTACTTCGTCGAGGTTAGGCTTGGCGCTTACCAGTACATGTGGTCGGTTGTACTGATATTGTACTCTGCACTTCTTGTGAAGATTTAGGTGTTGGTCCGAGCTAATCGTGAGGTTAGCTACATGGATTCATCTGACAAAAGACCCAAGGTAGATATGTCGGCGTCCGTAGACCCTGGAGTCCCTTTCTAGACATTTCACTTTACTGTTTCTTTCCTTTCAAAAAATAGTAGCATTTATTTCATACGTTTACTTGTAGTAAAATCTTAGAAGTTCGTGAATTGTGACTCCAGATCCGGATAGTAGTTTATATACTGAGGCTGTTATAAAATGTTGCACTCTTTTTAACTTGTTATAGCTTATTTGCTATTATTTACTAAAATGTGTAAGAATTGGCTTAATGATTCTATAACATTGGCTTGCCTAGAAAGTGAAATGTTTAGCTCCATCAGGGTCCCGATGATGAGAATTCCGGGTCGTGACATTTATAGACCGGATCTACTCATAGGCAAACTATTCCTTGATTGCGAATTGTGAAGAAAAGTTGAGAATTGGATAACTGACAATATGTTTTATGGATAGGTTGATATGAACTTTTGGAAGGTTATTTACCTGTTTGTGAATAATAAAGATTGGTTTGGGGGCTATTTGTTGGCCTAATGAAAATGTGTGTTTTATATATGAACGGGTTTGCTTACTCGTACGCAATTGTTGTTGTAGGTATATCATCAATCATAATAGATGTTATTCGTGCCCTGGTCTATGTTATGTGTTTTTCTCTTATGCTATGATGAGTTGTGAGGTTACATGATTATCCGCACGTATGTTGTAATCTCATTTGGGCCTTATGGCAATATGCGTGAGATGACCCTCATGATGTTGATTTGCTTATTGCACCATAGTTGTGCTTGTCTTTCTTCATAGTATTTTTTTCCTATTCATATTCCCATAGTTATATTTGTGCATTCTATCATGCTTGATGTTTACACACATGTGATTATTGAGCCCAGACATTATGTGTAATGACCCGATCGGTCGTTTTGGGCTCTAGCGTGTCGTTAAGTGGTTTGAGGCTGTGAGCATCTTCTTTTCAGGTATTATGACCCGAGGGCGTGGTCGGAATTGAATTACAGGAAGTTTAGAATTTATTTGGAAAGAAAATTCTCATTTTAGAAGCCTTAAGTTCGAAGAATGAACTAAGATTGGAATTTTGAGCAAACAACCTATGAATCAGGATTTGAAGGTTTCTGCAGGTTCGTATCATGATTTCGGACTTGGGTGTATGTCCGGATCGGGTTTTGGATAACCCGGGAGCATTTCGGCGTATATTATGGGAGTTAGCATTTTAGAAGAATTTCATAGATTTGGGCTTGAAGTGCATTTCAGTGTTGTTGATACCCGTTTGGGATTTCCGATTCTGGGAATAGCTTTGTATGGTAATTCTGGAGTTGGGAGCACGACCGGAAGTGAATTTGGATGTCTGTAGGTCAATTTGAAGTCATTTGGCTAAAGATAGAAATGTGATAATTTTTTGAGAAATCCGACCGGTAGCGGAAGTTTTGATATCAAGTTGGAATGCGATTCCAGAAGTTGGAGCAGGTCCATAATGTTGAATATGACTTGTGCGCAAAATTTGAGGTCAATCGGACGTGACTTGATAGGTTTCGGCATCGGATGTAGAAGTTTGAAATTTCTAATTTCATAAAGTTGGGATTTGGGTGTGATTCGAGGTTTCGATGCTGTTTGATGTGATTTGAGGCCTCGAGCAAGTAAGTATTATGTTTTGGAACAGGTTGGTATAATTGGACGGGGTCCCGGGGGCCTCGGGTGGATTCCGGGTGGTTAACGGATCAAGTTGGTAGTTTGAAGAAGGCTGGAATTACTGTCATCTGGTGTGATCCGCACATGCGAGGATTTGGCTGCAGGTGCGGCTAAGGGCACTACAGGTGCGATTTTGGACTGGAGCCAAGGAGGCCGCATGTGCGGAAGATTTGGCCGCACCTACGGAAGCGCAGGTGCGATAAGGGGGCCGCAGGTGCGGAAACCAGCCTGGGCATAATGTTTTAAAACAAGGATTTTGGTTCATTTGTCTTCATTTCTTCTTGGGCTTAGGCGATTTTGGAAGACTTCAAAGAGAGGATTCCTTCATGCAATTTCAAGGTAACTAACTCCTTCATGCCTCTAAGTTAAATACAAGATTATATGCATGGATTAGGCATGGAAATTGGTAGGAATTTGGGAAATATTGAGGAAACCTAGAAAATGGAAAATTGGATTTTTAGCCACGAATTGAGCATGAATATTTGAGTAAATTGTATATTTGAGTTAGTAAGGCTATGGGTAGAATATATCTTCGAGAAATTTCGGATTCCGGGCATGTGGGCTCGAGGGCATTTTGGTCATTTCACTAAACGGGTTGGAAAATTATATAATTTGGAATTGTTGCAAATATTAGAGTATATTTTTATTGGGTTGTCGTTGTTTGGATAGTTTGGGGGCGTTGTGCGTCCGTTTGGAGTCATCGGAAGGACTTGGAGGCCGGTTATGGAAATTTCAGAGCGAGGTAAATCTCCGTTCTAACTTTGTGAGGGGGAATTGTCCCCCTAGGTGAATTAATTAAGTATATGCTATTATCTTTGGGGGATACATATGCACACGATGACGAGAGTCCGTACGTAGCTACTATTATGCCTTGTCCGGGTAGTCTAGGACCCACTAGCATGCCTTGTGTGTTGTACTTTGTGATCCTGCCTGTAATTTTAAACTTCTAATATAATCGAAATCGTAATTGAATATCTAAAATAAGACTAGAGTTCATTTTGTTAATCATCTAGAAAGAGAATTGATCCCTCTGTGGATATTTGTGTACCTGGTAGGGTTGTATTAGGGAATATCATTAAACTTGACAAATGAGTTTCAAAACAAAGATTTAAAAGCTATATTTTATGTTCATTTAAGATTAATTTTACCACTTTCCTGAAAAAAACTTCTTTCTTGATAAAATACGGATTTATTATGTGGAGATGTGTAACTTTGGGTGCCTGAGTCACGTGTATGATTCGCGAGCAGGATGACCATGTATTTTTGTGTATTCATATGAGCACCTGAGTCGCAGGTATGATTCGCGAGCAGGTTAGCCTTATTATTTTTAACTGCGTCGCATGATCGATTCGCGATCGCGGCAGATAGATGCATCTATGGTTCGAGTCGTTCGACCCTTCGGCAGTGCACAGTTTATTATTGTTGGTCCGCGCCATTCGACCCTCGGCATTGCTTGCGCATGATATTTAATGCGTAGTTGCTATGATTTTGCCTGATTACTGGCCTGAAATATTAAGTAATCAATTGAAATGACAAAGATTTAAAGTTATTAAAAAGATTTTTGGAAGAAGTTGTTACTTCCTGTCGATTTATTGTTATTTGATTAAATCACCCATGTTGATTATTTGTTATTAATATGACGAAGATGCAAAGTGTTAAACGTGAACGGAGTTGAAAATACTTATTCCTGATTTTAATAAATTGCTTATGATAATCATGCTTAGTATCATACTTAAATATCCTAAATTGACCTTTTAGCAAGTGTCTAATTTGACCTCTCGTCACTACCTCTCTGAGGTTAGGCGGGCGACTTACTGAGTACACGTCGTTTTTGTACTCATGCTACACTTGCTGTGCATTTTATTGCACAGGTACTTTCATAGCAATGTGGAGGATTCAGAGACTTACGCGAGCTGCATCATCCGGAGGTGATTCGAAGCTGATAGAATCTCCCTCATACTGTATTGATTTTTCATTTTTAAATTTCCTTGTCCAGTTTGTTTTTCGGACAGGCTTTGTAATGATTGTATAAATTCTTAGAAATTGCCCATGTACTTGGGACACCTAGTTCTAGGATATGTTGGGATATATTTGCTTAAGTGTAATCTTTAAACCATTGTTTTATTAACAGATTTTTATTTGGTTAATATGTAATAAAGTGAAAGAAACTGTTTTTCATAAATGTTAAAACCGAAATTTATTTCAATTAATTAATAATTTGGCTTGCCTGACAATGATGTCCGGCACCATCACGACCTTAGGGATTTTGAGTCGTGAAAACATGGTATCAAAGCACCAGGTTCCCGTAGGTCTCACGAGTCATGAGCAAGTCTAATAGAGTCTTTCGGATCGGTACAGAGACATCTGTACTTATCTTTGAGAGGCTACAGGACTGTTAGGAGTACTTCCCTTCTTGATTCCTCATCGTGCGATTTGATTCCTTTGAGGCTTATGCCTATGTTTATCCCTACTCAATATTACATGTCGCGAGCGCTTGCTATGAATCAGGAATTTGAGGAGTTGAAATGATGCTACAGATGTAATTCAAGATGTTTCCATGTATAATTGGTTGGGGATGTTGTTATGGCCCTACAAAAGAATAATATATTGTTTCAGCTCAGTAGTTATGTTTCTGAGAGCGTTAAGGCTATGCTCAGGAGTGATGATGCTTGTGATTGGTTATCGTGTGATGTCGATATGATGATAAAATGCTTGCCCGTATGTTGAGGATGATGAATGGTTTGAAGGGAGGTTTTCTCAGAGTGTGATTTCGAGATTTTGGTATTTTAGTTCCGGCAGAGGGAAGGCATTTGGATTATGAAAGGTCTGGTTGGGGTTGATAAAGTAGTAAGACTTGGTGTCTTCAAGTGAGGTGGGGTATGCACTTGTGACGTGAAGTAGTCGTAATTGATCGAATGGAATGTGTTAATTTTGTCGGTGCTATGATTTCTTCGGTTGCGTGGGGTCAGAGTATTGAGGAGGAGTATTAAAGAGTGCGGGGGGAAGAGACCGCGAAGTGTGGTGGTTCAATATAGGATAAGTGTTGATACTGAAGGCAGCTAGAGAAAGATAATCTTCGGAGAGCTTGAGGTCGTGGTGATCTGCTGGTTTTAGAGCTACAGAGAATGGTCCTGGAGTGAGGCTAGGCGGTGGTTCTATTTCTATGAGGCCAGGTGTAAGAAGCGGAAGTTGAGCAGTCGCAAAGTGGGGGATCGACAGCATAGCTTGGAATTTGAAGATATTGTCGCACATTTAATGGATGTCCATGAGGAGCGGACGTACTAGTAAGTTGGTAAATGAAGCAGGGCGTATGATGGCGTATTGAAGTCGCAGATAGCGTAAATTTCAACATCGTTGGAAGGTGTCTGCGGGTGATTTCCAAAGGTGGGTTATCTTCTGTGAATAGGTTAGCGATGGCGGGGTTGGAAGGTCTCGGTGAGGGGTTTTAGTGGCTATTCGGTAGGAGGCGGAATGTGTGAATGATGCTAGAGAATTTGAGTATTTAGGGAGTGCTAGCAAGAGGATCTGGAAGATTTGGATGGATTGGTTGAGATATATCGCGTTATCAAAGGAGAAAGGATCTCAGCAGGTTCTAGAGTGGTGCAAGGAGTAGCTTCGGGCTAAGTGGGGGAGTCCCACCATCTGCAGTTGGGTTGTCTTCTCATAGGGTCGCGGATTGTCGGCATGTTGGCAAGTTATTTCAGCTAAGGTAAAGGAGTAAAATGGCGATTGTGCATGGAATTTGATGAATGTGTGAAAGAGTTGGCCCTGTCGGGCCAGGGTTAGGCTTTGGAAGATTCAGAATTTTGCTTAAGGCATAGGTGAGTTGTCAGGATAGTGACTCGGTCGCGTGTTTCCTTGAAAGGGGTGCTCATGTGCTAGAAGAGACTTGGAGTTGATTGTATTCGGGTCCAGTCAGAGTGGGTGACTCTCCATAGCGGCCCTAGTGAATTCAAAAGTCAAGAATGCGGCGTTTAAGGGTTTCAGGCAGTAGTATGATCGAGAATCGAGCTTTTGTAGAGTAATTTCTGAGAAAAAAGGAGATGGTTGGAATGTTCTATGATATGTTTTAACATGCAGAATAGTATTGGAGGAGTGAGAGAAATAAACTCCGGATGGTAGAAAGATTATCAGAAGGGTATGAGACGGATTGCGGGATTTAGGCAGCATAGTCTCGTGAATCAAGGCCACTCCGGATGAGTGAGGGTTGAGTTTGCTATGAGTTGAAGGAAGTTGCTATTATTCCTGAGGCAATTAAAGATGATTAAAAAAAAATAGATTTATTAGCCATGGTTGAAATGGCACATTTACGGCAGTGATTGTCACACCTCTTTTTTCCTACTACCCCGATAAATGAAGGGTAATAAGGGAGTTTTTCCAA
>ML309559.1:0-12437 GCA_005239505.1 Nicotiana paniculata
AGATAGGAACTTTACTTTGTTTTTAAGATGAGAGATACTTACCTCTGGTTCTTCATCTGATTCCTCATCAGATTATCCAATTGCCATGAGCGCCTAATCTTCAGTCTCCCCATTTTCTGATTCCTCATCTGAATTTTCCCCCCAAGCAGCAACCATAGCCTTTGTTGTGGTTTTCTTGGGTTGGCCCTGTTCCTTCTTCCTGTTCCTTCTTTCATATCTATCCTTTTTCCATTCTACTTCCCACTGAGGACAGTTTTTGATGAGATGGTCAGTCTTGCCACATTTATAGCATCCCTCGTTGATTGGCCTTTCTAGAGATTTTGCTTTGTTGTAGTTTTCTCCTCTAGAGATGCCCTTCTTCCTCATGAGAAAGTTTCTGAATTCTTTGTTGATCATGGCCATCTCATCATCCTCCATATATGCTCCCTCAGTGATTCTTAGTGCTAGACTCCTCTTCTTATTTGGACCATCCATCTCCATTGTCTGCCTTCTCAGTTCATAGGCAGTGAGATTTCCAATTAGCTCATTTAACCCTATGGTTGCCATATTTTTGGATTCCTGGATAGCAGTGATTTTGCTTTCCCAGGAAATAGGCAAGACCCTTGTTAGGATCTTCTCAACCCTGTCCTCTTCAAGAATGACTCTTCCAAGAGACTTCAGTTCATTAGTCAAGGTTGTGAATCGTGTGTACCTCTCTTGGATAGTCTCTCCTTCTTTCATAGTGAAGTTTTCATACTGAGAGTGTAGTAGAGTACCTCTTGACCTTTTTACCTGAGGTGTTCCTTCATGGGCTACTTGCAAGGTNGACCTAGTCCACACACTAGCCACTTTTTGGCCTTTGCATTCTTCTCCCATTTCTTCAGATCCTCAGCAGTGCAATCAGCTCTAGTCTTTGGTATATCTATACGTTCAGCAGTCTTCTTCATCGTAGCTAGAGGACCATTAGTGACTATGTCCCAGAGTTCATAGTCTTCTCCAATCAGGTGGTCCTTCATCCCGCTTTTTCACCAAGAGTAATACTGGCCATTGAAGAGTGGTGGCTTTGCAGTTGATTGACCTTCCCAATTTTCAGGTGGTGCACTCATCTTGATCTTCTCCAAGGTGTTAGCTTTTCAAGGATAACTTTCTCTGATACCAATTAATATTTTTAGACGTCAATACTACACAAGAAGATAGGTTACTTTGTGTGGTACCCAATTTTCGAGTGTTGTCTCAATAGAAGAACCTGATTCTTATGGTGTTCCAACTATTACTGTTGCGGAATAATAAAAACAGTAAAGTAAAAACACAGAGATTTTTACGTGGAAAACACCTGGCTCAAAAGGTGAAAAAACCACGACCTACTCCTCAGTAGGATTTTCTCAAACTCTTCACTAAAACTCTGGGCCATACGGACTTACAAAATAAATTCTTTTGTAATCCTAGGACTAACTCTAATCCCTTTGTAGTAACTAGCCCCTAGATAATTTCTACAAGCTTCAAGTTAAATCTAACTTGAACAATGCGTACCTATTATAATTGCTTCTATAAAAGCTGAAAAGATACAATATTAAAACTCCTACAACAACCAACTAGACTCAATGATAAACAGATGGAACTGGTTCTTCTAGCTGGTCAATAATCTTTGTGTCGCACAATAATTCTGCTTGCAAAATATCTCTAGGAACTTTGCTTTCAGATTTTGATTCACTTCAGCTTTTGTGCGTTAAGAATTCCAGCAGAAATATATCGAGTATTTATAGATCAGTTGTTGAGCTTGTCGTCCAATTCTAGTCCAACTCTACCTGGGTGAACAAATTCGTATCAAAGTCAACTTCCTTTCTTTTGTTACTTTCCTTGCTGAATTTGACTTCAATCTTCTCATCAGTTTGCAACCTTTTCGCATTAGGAGACAATCTCTTGGTTCATTGATATTTCACATTCACAAATATCTCCTATGCATATACAGTTCATGTGCCAGCTATTCAGTTCAAGATGTGTGCTTTGATGGACCTGGTTCAACTGGTCAGCCATTAGTCAATCTTCAAAACTATGCAGTGACATGGGTCAACAGGAACCAAACCAAACCAATTAAGTCGGTTTTTGTCAGTTTTTCAATTTTTTTGGTTATTCATCGGTTTTTTTCTTAAATATGAGACATACACTACCAAACGCATATTCCGACGACTACATTTTCAATTTAATACTATCAAATCAATTGCTCTTCGATAAATCTATCATTTACCAAGATATATTGATGATAATTGAATCAAATAGTGATGAATAATTAAAGTAGTCAATTAAAAATTGATTATTTTTAACACGAAATAAATTCTTGTACTTAGCAAAAGAAAACTACCAATCAAACTAGAATGTAAAGGTAAAGAATTAAATTATTATAATAGCAAAGAACTAGACTAAAAATATAAATGAATAATATGTACCATAAAATTTTAGAAACTTTTTATAAAATATACATATATATAGGTGTAATAATAAATTTAAATAGCTACTTTTATAGTCGGTTTGGTTCGGTTTTTTCGGGTTATTTTTTTATTAAAACCAGAACCAAACCAAATTTGGTCGGTTTTTAAAATTCAAAATCAAAACCAAACCAAACCTAAAAAGTATCGGGTTTTTTTTATCGGCTTGGTTCGGTTTTTGATTTGCCTCGATTTTTTGGATTTTTATAAACACCCCTACCTCTACCCCGATGGGGTAGAGAGGCTGTTTCTGATAGACCCCGGCTCAAGAACGAAAAGAGACAATACATCAGTACCATGAACAAAAAATCATAGAAATAATAACAACATCACAAGAACCAGTTAATAAATGGAAAGCAGAAATAATAACCAGTAAGTAAGGCCTGGTACTATGTAACGGAAGAGTAGCGTAAACAAAACATTGACCACTAGCAGTCTAAGACTAAATCCTATCAGCCTAGCCTCACACGAGTAGACTAAATACACTCAACTACCTCCTAACCTACAACTTTAATGCTTGCCCTCCACAACTTCCTATCGAGTGCTATGTCCTCGGAGATCTGAAGCCTCGCCATGCCCCGCTTGATCACCTCTCCCCAATACTTCTTAGGCCGCCCTCTACCTCTCCTCATACCACCAACGCTAACCGCCCGCACCTCCTTACCGAGACATCCAAGCTTTTCCTTTGTACGTGCTCGAACTATATGAACCTCACTTCCCGCATCTTGTCATCAATGGGAGCCACGCCCACCTACTCCCGAATAACTTCATTCTTAATCTTATCCATCCTAATGTGCCCACACATCCAGCTCAACATCCTCATTTTTGCTACTTTCATCTTCTAGACATGTGAGTTCTTAACTGGCCAACACTCAGTCCCATACAACATGGCCAGTCTAACCATCGCTCCATAAAACTTACCTTTGAGTAGCGGTGACACTTTCTTGTCACACAGGACTCCAGATGATAACCTCTATTTCATCCACCCCACCCCTATACGGTGAGTGATATCCTCGACGATCTCCCCATCCCCTGGATAACCGACCCAAAGTACTTGAAACTGCCTCTCTTAGAAATGACCTGTGATCCAAGTCTTACGTCTATGCCCTCTTCCCTCTGGCTCGACACTAAACTTGCAGTCAAGATATTCCGTCTTACTTTGTTAGACATACTTGAGTAATAAACTCAAGCATAACTAAAACTCCATAAGTAGTAAATTTATTTGCTTTAACATATTAAACTTGATAAAGAAGAATAGTGTTGGACAAGAAAAAAGGAAGACAAATAGGAGTTTAAAGCACTTAGAAAGAACCCCTACCTTTTTCGAAATTACTGTTTAAGCCACTGTAGCACACAGTTCGTGTTGCTCAATAAACTCACCTCCCCTGCACTATCTCCCGCCAGTTCTCTTCATTTCTACAATTCATTTCGATTAACTTTCCAAATTCTCCAAATCTTTCTCTCTCTACACTCTCAGTTCTCTCTCTACAGCAGCAATGGTGAACCCAGCAGAGATATCATCGTTTAATGCTTTTCGCATTTCAACTACGGTTTCCGAATTTTTGACTCATTTTCTTTTAATTCACATATAATTCTCACTTTAATTTTCTACGGATTTTCAGGTTACAGTTCAGAAAGTGAAGGAATCAGAAATTACAGAGCAGGACTCTCTCCTCCTTGTAAAAACCCTGTTAACTTCATCCTTTCAACGTTTTTCTTTTCATCAGCTAATTATGATCGCATTAATTTGAGTTTTATTACTCCGTATATTTAAACTGGCATTAAATGAACATTTAGTATCTGTAAGAGCACGCGCAAGCATATAGTCAGTATATGTGTAGCTTTTCAATTGCAATTGATCGGAATGTTAGTTTGTTAATTAGAGTTGATTACATCTTTAGCTTTTGTTATATTAGATTATTTTAAGATCTCTCTATTAGCGAATTTCTATTGCTAAACAACCTAAATTTTAAAATATTTTTAGGAGACAAGTTCACGATCATTCAACCTGATCTAAAAAGAATTGTTAGATTCGAGAAGTTATCTCCATTTAGTATCAAAACTTTGCATTATATTCTGAAATTGTATCGACCTAGCCTTAATATGTTATTTTATGCTCCATTCACCATTCCCGAAATTATGGTTATTGGTTGTGCTTAAAAATTCCAGTGACTGTCAAAACTAACATAATCCGGTCTTGTATTATGTTCCTTTTACTACTAAATTTGTTTGGGTAAATTTGCCAGTTTAAATTGTCACTTGATCTATTGATCAGTGAATGGAACTGTTTACATTTCTATTATTTTGAATTCTAACTTTATCTCATGTGTCATTTACATATTAATATCTATCTATTCCTTCTTGGTTCTGAAAAACAGACAAGGAACTTGATGCGCATTGCTTTATTCAACATTGCTTACGTCAGAGGCCTGTTTCCTGAGGAATATTTTAGTGATAAATCTGTTCCAGCTTTAGGTAACTTTTTTTTTTCCTGCAAAACCTGTCATGGTAACAGTCTCTTTCAGTTGTCTGAGTTAACTCAGTGAGTACTTATATCACAAACAGAGATGAAAATTAAGAAACTCATGCCCATGGATGCTGAATCACGTCGACTGATTGATTGGATGGAAAAAGGCATGTTGATCGTTGGTTATTTTGTGATACTTTGTCAACTTTTATAATCTGCCATGTCAGCTCTTTACATCTCTTTGCTTTTTTAGGTGTTTATGATGCATTGCAGAAGAAGTATCTTAAAACACTCTTGTTCAGCGTGTGCGAAAAAATAGGTGGCCCAATGATCGAGGAATATACATGTATGACCACAAAATAGACGGTTGAGTTTGGACTGTATGGATAATTATATGTTTGCACTGATTAATGATATCACAGGCTAAGTATTTCAGCATCTCAGAATAGTATGGCTTGAAACAATGAAAATGCAAAATAATAGCCTTTCTATGTTAATTTTATATTATTTCTGAAACTATAATCTTGGAGCTTGAGAAAAACTGATACTTCTGGTTCTTTACTTGCAGTTTCTTTCTGTTACTCAAACTCTGACAGCCAAGAAGTGTCAATGAATGTCAATCGCGTTGGAATGAAGAAAGGGGGAACATTCAAGTGTAATTCAACCGCTGAAATAACTCCCAATCAGATGAGGTAGTTATATTGATCCATGAAATTCTTGTTCATTGTTTCGTCCCATGCTAGTTGATTTTGGATAGCTAGAACCATTGAGTTAAGAAGTAGCACTGTTTCAGGAGTTCTGCTTGTAAAATGGTCCGTACATTGATTCAGTTGATGAGAACTTTGGATAAGATGCCAGAAGAGGTAAAGCTTTTTGGTATTCCTTAAACGCAGGCTACATTATTCATTAATCATTGATGTTTCATTTTCTCTGAAACTTTCATCTTGTTTCTAATTTCAATTTCTTTTCCTCCTTTCCTGTTTTTTCAGCGAACGATACTGATGAAGCTCCTTTATTATGATGATGTCACTGTATTCCCTTCACTCACTCTTTTTGTCCTTTCCTAACTTCCTCTACTCTTACCATTTTAATATTTTAGTCTCAAATGTCACTTGGCTTGTCAATATACTGGTCAAGTGAAGGTTGGTAACAGAATTGCTGGTTGTGCAGCCTGCTGATTACGAGCCTCCTTTCTTTAGAAGCTGCACTGAAGAGGAGGCTGTTCATCCATGGACTAAAAGTCCTTTGGAAATGGAGGTTGGCAATGTCAATAGCAAGCATTTTGTGTTAGCTCTGAAGGTATGGGGCAGTTATTTCAGGAAGAAGGATATTTCATTTTTCAGTTTAATGCTCATCAATTCACATTAAGTGGTTTCTGCACAGCTTAAGAGCATTCTTGATCCCTGTGAGGATGAGCATGACAACAATCAAGACAATAGTGTGAGCTTGGGAGCTGATTCCTTCCAGGGTGATGACAGTGAATCTAATAGTGAGGTACAACGTTATTTCTCCTAGCCTCAATTGTATATAAACCTTGACTGCATTTACTATCCTCTTAATTGTTTGCACGGACTAAATTCTGCATTATGATGATATATTTCAGTTCAGTCACTCTGATGATGACCAATACAGAATTGCCCCAATTGGTAATACATATGTCTATACCGGACTGATTTGCTTATATATTTCCTTACCTAAGTACTTCTGAATCACTTAAGTTTAAATAACAAATAATCTCTTCACAGAGAAGCAAGATGCTCAGGATAATGGTAATATGAATGATGAAGGTATTGTTTACTTCCATCAAATGCTGCCAACTTCCTGCTGGACCAAGTGCCAAATACCTCTAATGTGCTATTTGATTTTTCAGATGATACTCAGGATCCAGATGAAGATGAGCAACAATTTGCTAGGCTAAAGGACTGGATCAACTCATACCACCTTGACAAAATTGAAGTGACTGATGTGCTGTCTCATTTCCCTGACATCTCAGTGGTAAAAATTCTGATGCTGGTGGTCATTTAAAGTGCCTGCTTCTCTCACAACTTCTGGTCAGTTTACCTAATATGCTATCTTGGTTGCAGGTCTTGGCTGAAGGTAATGAAAGGACATCTTTAACCAAATAAGGAGCATGCTAAACCTATGCTTCATGGTGGAGGCCATTGATAAAATATTAGCCCAAAAACGCCATTTTAAGAAGAAAAAAAAAGCTAAGATGAATAAAGCCTATTATCTAAGTATCAATCTTAAGTAGCTACAGCTTCTTCCTTTCAATTTCATTTCAGACATTATAGAAAAGCTTGTTAAGGAAGGCATACTTTCACGTGCTGGCACAGACTGTTACATCATTAACAAGCAAATGGTTTGTTAACATTTCCTTTACTGGTTAATAGTTTCCATATATATATTTCTTCCATTTGGTCATAATATATACTTTCTGGAATACCATTATTTCAACTGATACTCAATTGTAGAAATTCAACTATGAGTTCGACATTGTGAAAGAAGAAATTAACGGCCAGCAACACCCAAAAGGCAACCAAACTCAGCATGTTAAGGGTGAAGAATACATGTACATGAAGGTAAGATTTTTCATACTCTGCATTGGCCTGATGATATCTGAGTGGGTGCACGGTATCCTTTTCGAAATGTATTTTCATGTTATATGAAGCTGCTCTAACTAATAGTTTCTCATCTATTCACTTTGTGTATCTATCTATATATACTCATGGGTTTTGAAAGCTTCCACCTACTTTTTGCCTTTTGATTCTTCTTTCTGGAATCGGTCATTCAAATAAAAATGTCAGGTAAGTAGCAGGTCATTTTTGTACCGAGTCCTGTTTATAGAGTTTTTATTTTCCTCGTTTCTACATGTTGTGTATCCACCTTGTCAAGGTAAAAAGCTTTTTTCTCTGTGCATGCCATCCCCACCATAACCAACGTGATGATGAATGCTTCTATTGCTTTTATAAATGGCCACTACCCAATATTATCAGATTAAATGGAAAAAATGTAAGTGATTCAGGATGATTCAATGTAAAATGAAGGTTACATTGATGTTCTTAGAAGTTGCATGTACAGAAATGTAGTTCTAGTGTAGAAGGTAGAAATACTTTGGACTTCACTTTAATGGAGATCAAAGAGTCAGAGTGGTTGACCTGACCATTTATCAAGTGCAATTATAATAAAGGTCTGTTGCACTTGGATAGATTTCTTGGTATCAATCTAGTGTCTTGTTCTGGGAGCTAGAGAATATGACATAGGGAGGGAGAAGGTGGTGGTCCTGTTAGAGGATCCATCTCTTTTAAGTCAGTGGATGCTGACTTAGTATAAATTTATATACTTCATGAATTCTCAAATGTGTGTACAGTTCCAGCTGAATCCAGTGGTTGGACCTGCATCCTCTTCCAACCATCCAGATCCCAGCCTGTCAATGACTCAATGCTGATTTTTTGTCATCCATTGCTAACTTTCCTTCGATTACCTCCTAATATAAATCAAGAGAGAAATTATATTTTGCCTTGATGGTTGATTAATTATTAGAAAGAGCTTTGAATAGCGTTCATACATTTGGCTGTTGTAGATAAAGAATCTTATGATCTGTGATTTTAAAAGAAAACTTTAGAGCAAAGGCAGAGAAGAGATATATTAGATCCTGCCTGAAGGATTTGGAAAGAGTAAGCATCCAAATAACATCCGATAGATTGAGCAAAAAGGTTTAGCGTTCTCGTTTAGTTAACTAAAGTTCTCAAAGTTATAAGAGGAATCATATAACAGTTTCCCATTTTACCAATTGTAAAATTTCTGTTTTGAGATGTACTGAATTTAGATGCTTAATTTCTGGAATGCATGTTTGTAATGGCACTGTCTTGTTTCAGGCTTTATATCATGCTCTTCCAATGAACTATGTAACTATTAGCAAACTTCAAAGTAAATTAGGAGGAGAAGCAAATCAAACTACTGTGAAAAAGCTAATAGATAAAATGACACAAGATGGCTTTGTTGAGGCTAGCAGCAACCGCAGGCTAGGTACTCACTGGTGAACTTCATTTTTTGGCGTTGCAGGGAGGAGAAAGAAACATAATATCACTAACCACCATTTGTTGTATTGCTTTTGTTATTGCAGGAAAGCATGTGATCCACTCTGACTTGACTGAGAAAAAACTGGTTGAGGTTAAGAAGGTGTTAGAGAAAGATGCCATGGTAATAGTCATAATTTTTTATATGGGTTCAATAGTTTATGCACAGCTCAAAAGTTCTAATTATTTTAAACTATCTTTATTGGTCAGGATGTGGACATGAATAAATCAGGTAATAAGTCCAACAATTTAGAACATCGGGTAGTGTTTACTCAATTTAATTTGTGCTTGTAATCAAGATTAAAACCACAAAAGCTATGACTGCTTTGGTGCTGGCAGAAAATAATCATAGAGATTTATCCACTTGTGGTGCTCTCCACTCTATTGGATCAGACCTCACACGCACAAGAGGCAAATTTGATGCATACCAGAATGGCTCTATCTTGAGCGATCAGACGGTCTCAAAGAGAAGGGACCACGGAAACAGTGGAAACACCCCTTCAAGCAAGGTTGAGGTTAGTTCATGCTTGACCTGTTTCACTGATCTGAAAAGTTGGTAACTGAAAATTCTTAAGGAATAACTCGTTATATATGACATTCTATGCAGCCCATACCTACAGAGGAGAGTTTCGTACCTGGGAATGAGAATGCGAAAACATATAGAAGCACGAATCGTGATGAGTTAGAGACAGTTGTCTGTAGCTTATCCAGTCAGGGTAAGCGTAAAAGGAAAGCAAGCATGGTATGCATCAGTTTCTCCAAATGAATTTGGGATAAGTTATCCTACTTTGAATCCTGAAACTCATTCTTCTTTTTACCTTTGTTGTCTGCAGGTAAAAGATCCTATTCCTCAGTATGTGAGACGCCAAAAATCTCAAATTGCTTGAAGGTTCATGACCTGGATACTCAATTAGTAAAATCTCCTCGTAGTTTCCTTTGTAGTTTTTCGTAATCCAAGCAGTGATATATTAGCTTCATCTATAAGTAAAATAGTGCGAGGAACTGGATATATTAGTTTGATCTAAATCTACTTGACAGAGTATACGGGTGCACGTGATACAGTAGTCAACAAAAAGTATATTTTCTCTTGTAGGAACTCAAATATATATGTTATGCAAACCCCAAATTCAAGTTCACAGATGTACTTCCCCTGGCTTGATATGTTGGTTTTGATAGGAGAGGAAAGTAAGGGAGCTTTTGTTTCCATCCAGTGACTAAAGTAGATTGTTTTAGTTTGCTGAAGATGTTAAGAAGATTTACATGTCATTCTATAGTTATCTTCACTATTGACCACAAACTTCTAGGGGTGGCAATGGGGCAGAGCGGGGCGGGACGGGTTCAAATTTTTAAAAAAATATTTAAAGCGGTTGCGGGGCGGTTGTGGGTTTGTTGTGGGCTGTAGATCAAATTTTGCAACTGAAAGCTTATCTTCTACACATTTAATTCTTGAACAAACAATTTTTGGTATGCAGATACTAATTATTACAAACCTTGAGTCTTAAAGATGTAATTCCCCAAAGTACTTTTGCAATAAAAAAAGTTTTGCAAAATAAATATGCATTGGATAATAGTAGTTTCTTTTTGTTTTGGAGTGTTCTTACTAGTTTATTAATATAAGAGTCTGAAGCCTGCAATTTGCTAAATATTATCAGATCATAAATTTCGGAGCCAAAGCTAAAATCATCCGGTGAAAGAAAAATAATAATAATTGTGCATAAAAAGGTCTCTCTCTAATTATATACTGTTATGAAACAATAAAGAACAAGAACAATATTGCAGAGAAAGAGGAAATTCTTATTGAATTTTTGGGATGAATTACAATGGAAGAGGACCTCTCTATTTATAGGGAAAGAGTGACTTAGCCACCAAGTAACAAACCCTAGAATCTCTCTAGAATATAGACATTCACCATAAATAGAATTCTATTTATAACACTCCCCCTTGAATGTATATTCAACAAATAGTGTGCCTCATTAAAACCTTAACTAAAATAAAACTCAATGGGAAAAAAATTCTAGAAAAGGAAAAAGAGTACACGTGTTTAGAAATGCGCCTTTTGGTTGCCTCGTTAAAAACCTCGCAAGGAAAACCCAGTGGGACAAAACCTTGTAAGGGAAAAAGAGTGCAACGCGCATTAACTCCCCCTGATGAGAGCATCAATTCACATCCTTGAGCCTTCGCATCCCAATCTTGTGTATTAGCTTCTTGAAGGTTGACGTTGGTAGAGATTTTGTGAACAAATCAGCCATATTATCACTTGAACGAATCTGTTGCACACTAATATCACCATTCTTTTGAAGATCATGTGTGAAGAATAACTTTGGTGAAATATGCTTTGTCCTATCTCCTTTTATGAATCCTCCCTTCAATTGTGCTATGCATGCTGCATTGTCTTCATACAAAATCGTGGGTTGTTTGTCATACTTCAAACCACATTTGTCTCGAATAAGATGTATTTACCTCAACCACACGCATTCTCGACTTGCTTCATGAATAGAAATTATCTCTGCATGATTAGATGAAGTAGCTACGATCGATTACTTAGTCGATCACGAAGATATGGCACTGCCTCCACAGGTAAACACATAACCTGTTTGAGATCGGGCCTTGTGTGGATCAGATAAATACCCAGCATCGGCATAGCCAACAAGATCGGGGCTGCAATTATTGCCATCAAATAAGCCCATATCGGTAGTTCCTTTTAGATACCGCAATACGTGTTTGATTCCATTCCAATGTCTCCTTGTAGGAGCAGAGCTATATCTTGCTAAGACATTGACTGAAAAAGTTATGTCAGGTCTTGTAGTGTTGGAAAGATACATTAGTGCACCAATTGCATTAAGATATGGTACTTCAGGACCAAGTTGCTCTTCATTCTCTTCTCGAGGTCGGAATGGATCCTTATTCACATCAAGTGATGGAACAACCATCGGAGTACTTAATGGATGTGCATCATCCATGTAAAACTGTTTCACTACCTTTTCTATGTAGGTAGATTGATGCACAAAGATCCCGTTTGCCAAATGTTCAATTTGCAAACCAAGACATAATTTTGTCTTTCCGAGATCTTTCATCTCGAATTCTTTCTTTAAATAATCAATTGCCTTTTGGATTTCTATTGGAGTTCCAATAAGATTTATGTCATCAACATATACGGCAAGTACAAAAAATTCCGATGTTGTTTTCTTTATAAAAACACATGGACAAATGGCATCATTTATATAACCTTCCTTTAATAAGTACTCACTAAGACGATTATACCACATACGTCCTGATTGCTTTAGACCATACAAAGATCTTTGCAATTTGATTGAAAATATTTTCCGGGACTTTGAATTATGTGTGTTAGGAATTTTGAATCCCTCCGGAATTTTCATGTATATCTCATTATCAAGTGAGCCATAAAGGTAGGCGGTAACCACATCCATT